>ML791193.1:132281-163844 GCA_009831015.1 Picea engelmannii
ATCCTAAGTCCTTTTGAAGGACCCGTGATTCCCCAAGTGGTGGGAGGAAGGCGTACGGATGGTATGCATGCAGTTCCCAGGGTGACAAGTGTCAACCCTGGTGCATGCAAATATAAGCCTTGAACTGAACCATGGGTGGGGGGGCTCCTCCATTCTGAACCGAACCTCTGTGTGTGGAACCGTACGACCTCTGTCAGATATCCTGATTCATCTCTGAACCCGTTAAGCTGCTTTTGCCTGAGGAAAACCAGGTATTACCCTATCCAGAGCTATGAGTCTGTATCTGTCCCAGACAATCCCGAGTGCGTATTCCCTGAACCAGAATTCCCTGTGTTGAACTCGAGTGGAAGAATCCCTGGTGGTTCGGGAAAAATTGAACTAGCCTTTGTGTGAAGCCTGCTCCGAAATCATCTCCGTGAGATCATTTCGTGATTGCCAAGCCGTTGTTGGAAGTATTGTTTGTGTTTCCTGTGGATTGTTGTGAATGCGCAGAACTGGACTGCGTGAGGCTTGTTGGCCTGTGAGCGACCCCTCAAGGTGAGGGAGTGCGCAGAGGGAGAAGAGGACTCCTGGAAGGAATCCTTGTAGCTGCCATAGAGCCCAGAGAATTCCGGTCCGGTCTGTTCCTGTAACCCAAGGTAAGGGAGACTGGCAGCCGAAGGAATGTCTAGGTGACAGAGAAGGTGCACTCTCCTAGGGTGGAACAGGAATGTGGGGAATGAGGGTCTGTGTGCAGTGAGCGTGGGAGATTCCTGGGAGAGCTTCTTCCTGGTGAATGTGTATGTGCTATATTCCCTGTAACCTCAGCCTGAGTCTAGATTCCTTTCCTTTCCTTGGGGTGGAGCTCGGTCCCAGCTCGGGGGTGACCTACTGTTGAGCTGATGAACAGTGTGGTCTAAGGCTGGGAGGTTCGTGGAAGGCCTGCACTTGGTTGGTGATTTCTCCAGCTGATACAAGATAAGTATTCTGAATTATGTTTTAACACTTTTGGCATGACTGTGTTGTTCATGTATCATGTATTCCGCTGTGTAAATGAATTAAACATAAATGCTATGGAACATTTAATATAGCAGTACCCATATATTTTACTCTGAGTTTTAAACGTATTTAATTGTATTAAATGCATTTGCTTATAATTCCATGTAAGAAATGGGAAACTGAGAAGTTGGGAAACCTGGGTAGTGAAGGGTACACTACAGTTAGTAAGGACCCGAGACAGTTAGTTAGAAATTCTATTAAGCAGTCAGAGACTCACTTCTTGCCTGATTCTCTGACTTCTTTGGAGGGCGTTGTTAGTCAGGGTCTCCCTACTGGTGCTAGTTTTTCACGGGACTTTCCCTCAGAGGGCCTGGGATTGCATCCTTGTACAAAGAAAGATTTTTGACTGGGGATTGATATCCCTAGTCCTTCATAGCAAGGTACTCAAAGGTTCTCGAGTTTTTGGGGGGTGGAAGTAGGGGAAAGTTTTTTCGGTGTTGTCTTGGATGATTTAGTACCATCCTTAAAGTAGCTTCCCGTTTTGCTTCCTCTTCATGTTTTTCTAGGTAAGACCGATGTTTCGAGCAAGCTCATTGACGACTCCCAGAACAGAGATGTTATTGTGACTTGAGAGGGGCCGCAAGCCTCATTTGGTAAGGGTTTTTCCTGGTCTAGAGGTATGAGTTGTGAGATTTCACTGATTAATAATAGAAGTGCTTGGAAGAGAGCTAAGAACGTTTCTTTGGATTCAGACTTTGTTTCTACCTCGATTACTAATTTTGGGGCACTTAGAGGCATCAAAGCCCGATCACGTGCAAAATCAAGATACTACTTTCTTTAAATATAAGCGGAGTGGGGGGATCCCTGAAATTGGTTTCTATGCGTAGACTACTAAAAAATACTCTCCCAAACATTATTTTTTTGCAAGAGACTCTGGTTGACTAAGCCAGGGCCAGATCATTCTTGACTTCCTTAAGACCTGAATGGTACACCACATCAACGAGTTTAGTGGGAAAATAAGGGGGTTTTCTTGTGGTTTGGGACCCTACAAAATTTTATCTAAATACTTATATTTGTTGTAGTGGTTTACTCTTAACAGGTTCCAGCTTCGATCTGAAGGAGAAGTTTTCATTTTTAAATGTTTATGGACCTTGCAGTGACATAAAAATCTTCTGGGAAAAGGTAGGGGATAGGGGTATTCTTTCCCTTAAAAATGTGATTGTGGCTGGTGATTTTAATTTCACCTTGCATGAAGGAGACATTTGGGGGGATACAACCCATCTCGATCCTTTGGATCTTTATCTAAAAGATTTGTTTCGATAAGGTGGCCAGGTGGATATTCTACCTGATGCACTTGTGCCAACGTGGTGTAATGGTAGATTGAGCTCATATAGCATTATGAAAATATTGGATAGGGATTTTGTTGCTTCTGATTTGTTGAGAATTTTTGGAAGGTATCGTTCTTGGGTGGCCTATCCCTATATCTCTTATCACACTCCAGTTATTATACAACTCGATGGTAATTGTCAACACAAAAACTAGCCTTTCAAGTTAAACTCGAGGTGGTTATGTAAAGTTGATTTTACCCAGATTAGAAAAGAAGTTTGGAAGGATCCAAAATTCTTACAAGAACCAAAACTTCAACAGAGATTGGTATAGAAGTTGAAGTGTTTAAAGACCACTATAAAATCTTGGATTTTTTGGAATAGATCCCAGACTACAAGGAGATTAGAGCAATTGGAATCCGACTTGCGGAATCTCTATCAAACTTCCATAATTGATTTAAACAATCAGGAGATGGATGGCCAAGTAAAAGCTATTGAATTTGAGAGATTGAAAATCCTACAAGCCGAAGAGGATTTGTGGAGACAACAAAGTTGGGTGATATCGCTAAAGAGTGGGGACCAGAACACCAAGTTCTTCGATCACTTTTCTAGTGATAGAAAAAACCGAAAGCAGATATGGGAGATTTAGGATGAGATAGGCCAATAATTTGAGGGTCAAGAGGATTTAAAATCAGAGGTGTAAAGTTTTTCAAAAACATTGGTTCGGACTTGGGTATCCTTCGAGAATATTAGAATATGTTAGCTAGCCAATTTCCTTATATGGTTACAGAGGAAGAATCGATCCATTTAGAAAGAACTTGCATAAACGAGGAATTGTTGAACATACTTAAGGATTTTGCAAAGGATAAAATTCCAGGCCCTGATGGATGGACTGTTGAATTTTTCCTCCACTTTTTTTATTTGGTTGGGGAAGATTTACTTGGGATGGTTGAGGAATACAGGAGGAAGGGAGAGGTGATTAAATATTTAAATTCTACCTTTCTAGTTTTAATCCCTGAAGTAAATAAACCTTTAACATTTGGTGACTATCGACCCATTTCACTACGTAACCTATGTTATAAAATTATAGCAAAGATTATGGAAAATAGGCTACATCCTATACTTTCTCGCTGCATGTCGGAAGAACAGTTGGGCTTTCTACAGGGGAGACAAATTATGGATGCAGTTGAGACGAAACAGGAATGCTTACATAGTATAAAAAATAAGAATTTAAAATATTTAATCTTAAAGCTTGATCTAAAGAAGGATTATGGTTACATCAATTGGGATTTCTTAAGTTTGATCCTAATACAAGAGGGTTTTGGATTATTGGTAACAAATTGGATTATGAGCTATGTTACTTCTTTAACATACGTAGTGTTGGTAAATGGGCAACCGTCAAACTTTTTTCATCGAGGTAGAGGGATTAGGAAAGGATTCCCGCTTTCCCCATTATTATTCATCCTTGTGATGGAAGGGCTCAGTACTTTACTTAATAAGGGTAAGGTGGCAGGGAAATTGACAGGTGTGAAAGTAGCTAGAATTGTCAAAATTCTACATCTTTTCTTTGTTGACGATGTATTGATAATGACCAGATTTAATCTCCAGGAATGGAAGGAGATTTCGGAAATTCTGGTGAATTTTGTTAGTGCTTCTAGTCTAGAGATAAATATTTCAAAATCATCTTTTAATTATGTAGGCATTGATGATGACAGTCTGGCCCCCTTTAGAGATCTATTTATGTATAATTTCATCACTCTTGATGTCCAATTTAGGTATTTGGGATACTTTCTAAAATATTCAATTTACAAATCGGAAGACTGACGTTGGCTTATTCAAAAGTTCAAATGAAGGATAGATCATGGGTGTAACCATTGTCTTACCCTTGGAGGACGTTTTGTCCTTATAAAGGTAGTTTTAGAAATCCTATTAGTCTATTGGATGACTCTGGTAGGGGTGATGAATTCGGTGTTAGTTAAGATCTGACAACTCATTTTTTCATTTTTATGGTCTGGTTGTAGTGATAGGAAACGTTTGAACCTCTACAGATGGGAGGCGATTGCAAATCCTAAGAAGGTGGGGGGATGGGGTCTGAGAAACCTTTTCCTTTTCAAAAAAATAATTGGTAGTGAATACACTGTGGAAAGTGTTGACGAAGGTAGGCCTCTGGCATAATGTTATCAAGGACAATTATTTACCATATGTCTCAGTGCAAGCATGGTTCATATTAGTTTCTAGTTCCTAGGTGTCAGTGTCACATACCTGGAAAAATCTCGTTAAAGAACTCTCGATTATTGGCCACTGGTTATGCTGGGGCCCGGGTAGTGGACATGCAATCTAGGTAGGCAAAGATTGTATTGTGGACCTGGGAAAGAAGTCCATCTTATTGTCTGAACTTATTTATGCCTTAAATTAGCATGGTATCACCTTTCTGTTTCAGGCACATAATAAATCGAGGACGGATCATCGTAAGTCCTACTAGAAATATGGAACCACTCTAGGCCTCGACTTAGATAAGGAATGGGATGATTATCGGAGTGTCCTCTCAGGGGTGGGTATTCAACTATAGGACAAAGAGGATGAACTCATGTGGGAGGGAGGCAATAAGTTGGGGATCCTCTTGGTAAAAAATATATAAAAATATTTAGCGAAGATCTGCTGGAATCATACTATAAGAGGATGGAGATATTATTTGTGGAAATGGAATGTTGCATTGAAAATCAAACTCTTCTTCTGGCTCATTCTAGAAAACAAAATCCTCACCTATGATAACCTTGTTACAATGGGGTGGGAAGGACCAACCTTTTGTATCTTTTTTTCTAGAGGACCTGAGACTGTTAATCACTTAGTCATCCATTTCTATTTCACCCATAAAGTTTGGCTCTTATTTTAGGTGTCCTAAAGCAATTTTTGAATTGGGATGGATTACAGGTTAAAGGTTGTTTTGATAAGTGGATTTCTTAAAACCCATCTTTGTCTGATCTTCCAGCCATTATTTGTTGGCATATTTGGTTGGAGCGAAATAAGGTGCTTTTTGAAAATGGGACAGTTTCCATTAATGTTGTAGTTTTAAAGTATTTAGGATCTATAAATACCTGTATCTCTTCCTGGAAAGGGATTAAAAAATGCAAGACCATGGGTCCTCCTCTCATGCTTCTTTCAGTGGGATGGTTTGATGGAGTGGCCTCTTCAGATGGATAAAAAAGTGGAGTTGGTGGTATTATCGGGATTAGTGAGTTGACATTTTATAAGTGGACCTTCAACACTATTCTTGGTACAAACAACATGGTTGATTTACTTAGTGTCTGGGTTACTCTTTTTCTGGCCTCAAGGTTACACCTTATAGAGATGCAGATAATTGGAGACTCAAAAATCATAATTTATTTGTGTAATGGAAGGACAAGACTTCAGATCATGGCATTTGACGAATGGAAGAAAAATATTAGATACTTGAGCACTCACTTTGGAGTGATTACCTTTACCCATGCCTACAAAGAATTCAACATGGAGGATGATGATTTATCAAAGAAGGATATAAAGGATCAATGGGGTAATATTTACTACACTCAGTGGGAAGATGGAAACAAAGGCCCTACTAGAAGCTTTAGAGTCTTCTATTATATGCTTGAATACCTTTTCCATGTGATAAGAGTCAGTATCTTAGTATGGTGGGTAAGACTATGCTCTTTTTGTAAGGGAACTTTTTTTACATTCCTCGGTCGGTATGACAGTTGGACACTGGTGATAGTGTTTTAAGGAAGTTAAAAAAATTTCTTGCTTTTTTTCAGATCTTTTCAAGATCTGATATGTTAATAGGGTTAGATGATGTAATTCAATTATATTTCTAATATAATGAGAAATTTTATTTTGGAAAAGGTTACCCATAATTGATTATAGTTTCAAGTACTTGGAAGTCACGGTATAGTCTAAAATGATTTATAAGGATATTTATCCACGTTTCTTTAAGTTTAATTAATGTAAATGCTAAGATCTCATATTTTTTCATGTTATATTCTCATAAGGCTTGTTACTTTTCTTTTGTAATTTCTATTTTGTATTTCTTTTCTAAGCATGATATAAGAGTTGTCTATCAAATACTATATATGCACAATACTCGATTTTACCCTTAATAACTTGATGTAGAAATCTTTTAGGGGTGTCAATTTTGTTTCAGATGCAAAGATAAAACCTTGGTTGAAAGGTCAAAAGAAATCAAAGATTTTTACTAAAGGTTATATATTATTTAGTATTATTCTTATGGAGATGGATTGTTTTTTTCATTGTTTCTTTCCAATTTAGAAATCTTATGTGTAAATTGTGTATCCCATTTGGGCATCTTGTCATGATTGCAACTTTAAAATAATAATAATCATGGAAAGTATAGACCTAAATTCATTGCCACACAAATAAACGAATCCACTTCCACGAAAAGTTGTGGGAGAATCTTTTCAAATATTTGTTGAAGAAGATGCTAGACAAGAAAACTGACAATCAGAAAGATAGAAAAAATTATCTTTACAATGATGAAAGTTACGAAAATTATTTACAATCACTAAAAACATTTGTTGGAGTGAAATAGTTTTATATAGTGGTAATGATTTTCAGATCCCACCTAATGATAGGCTTATATATTATCAATTGCATTGCCATTTAACAACACAGTGTGTAAGGGGAAATATTCTAAAATATTATACAATTGCTCTTCTTAAAGAAGAAAATGGTTTAGAAGATCTATTATGGTAATGATACAATTATTTACATTGTTGGTACCAATTACACATGGACACATAATATGCATGATGTTTTTCATGTTCATATGGTGTCTACAAATGAAGGTTACAATCTTATACTATACCATCCTTCATTAAGTGAAATAAAATCATGTGTGTGTCAAATTAAGATCATAAAAAACATTCCATTATAGCCATCAAGTGACAGTTTTATATGGAATCCTATTTAGATGTGATTCCCTTATTGAGAGACGGTGATTTTGTTATTGGTAGGAAAAAATCATCAAATGCACATGATTTTGGTATGCAACACAAATCCATTTGATTTTACCATAAAGACGGGCATGTATGTTTGTATTTATTGTGAAAAAATTCCTAGTATGTCTGAACATGAGTCATTGAAAATTCCATATAATTTGGAAGTTTTATATTGCTTAGTAGAGGTTTCCACTAGTGGAACAATATGTTAGGTAATAATATTTAAAATTCATGTAGATTTTATTGGTAGAGGTTGTCATATCCTTAAAGGTGTGAATTTGCATCCACATGATGTGTTTTACACAAAACAAGGTTTATTATTACCAGTTGAAATCATCGATGGTGAACAAAAATGTGTATATTTTAATATATATTTCTAGTTCATATAAAAAAAAATTATGCTATGCAATGTTATATTTATTTTTGTTTTAAGTATTGTTGATATTTTATTTATTGTGAGCTCTAATAAAAACAACACTCAAAAGGGAGAATCATTTTTTTGTCCCTTTTTGGATATGAATAATGATAAAAATACATGATCTAGAATGGATTAGTATATAATTTGCCATCTATATTGGTACTTTCTAGGTGGAAAAATTGGAGGAATTGGATTACAGATCCCACTTTAGTGGTAGATCCCAGTTTGGAAATTTTGGGTTCAGAACCTTCCAAAGTCATTTTGGGGCCACAAATGACACTTTTTTGGGTCAAAAATTTTGTGAGCATAGCTCTCAACCCATCAATGTTGTTCTACACACTAAGAGTTTTCCAATCATGATAAAATCACCTTAATCAGAGCTCACATGTGGAAATGATGCCTCCCACAAGTTGAATTACCTTCTTGACCACCATGGTGTCAAGTGGATGCCACGTCAACCCACATTACTCACACATGTGGGGCTAGCCACGTGCATAATTTCAAGAAGATTCTAGAAGGTCCAAATCCTAACACTAATTGAGGGTTGAGGCATGGAAAAACCTTAACCCTATACCGTTGTCAGACTATGTTAAGTATTAGGCCACTAGGAGAAGAGGGGGTTCCATTCTTTAGCATTATACTTGTTCCATAGTTGAGCAAAGCATCTAGGAGTGAGATTTGAGATCATAAAAGAGGAGGAAGAAGATTCTATAGCAACCATTCATGCTATAATGTTAAAGGGAACTCCATAGTGAGTGGCCATTTATTTATATTTTCATTTTCATAACTAAATAAAAGAGAGAAGAGAATAGGTCTCACTTTCTAGCTAGGTTTTTTCCCATATCAGATTTCCCAGGATACATCTTGTGTACATTTTTTTGGATGGTTTATTCATTTTCCTACTCTTTCATTTTCATATCTCAATTATTTTTATAAATTTGAGCAATAAGCTAGTGATAATAAATTTGAGAAGGAAATAAACCTACTTAGTAAAATATTACATGATATTTTGTGATAAACTACTCTAGCAGAATATCCATGACAATTTACAGATCATATTAGTATCATAGTAGTTTTGTTTGAGGTATTTGTGGAAAGTTGCAGAATCTATGAATTGGATTAAGAAGGAAGTGACAAAACCCTAGCCATGGTGAATGAGTATGTTCATAACAACCCTTGGGATGCACAAAAAGAGTGATTTGTGAGGCTGGAAGAGAAATTCATTGATATCTCTCGCAACATGGCCATCCTCATAGAAGCTCTATTGAACAAGTTTAGACCTTTTAGGTAGGTTTGTGGCTCTAACTCATAAGTTGGATCAAATGAAAAAACAAGAGATAGTCAAGACCCAGAAAAGGAGTCGAAAAAAGAGCCCGAAAAAGAGAAACCAAATTTTGGTGCCATAAATCCTTCAAAACCCTTGCTTAAAATGGAAGTGAATGTGGAAATCAAGCCCTATCAAGGTGAAATTGTTTCTATCAAGTTGAATCATTAGTTTCAACAATTACAAGTGTATTTCAATGTCCATAATATAGATGAAGAGTAGAAAATTTCATTTTCTCGACTAAAACTAGAGGGCTATGCACTAACTTGGTGGGAGAGCCACACAGAGACCCTTAAGTTGGAGGGTGTTCCACAAATAAATAAGTGGGAGGTGTTAAAAACCCTCGAAAATTCCTATTTTTACCCCATTAGATATGTATAGAACCAATGGATATGTTCCCATCACTTTAAGCAAAGGCAAGGGATGAGTATGCAAGAGTACAACACCAAATCCAAGAAACTGGAAATCATGTTGGGTATTTCTCCCAAGAACCCAAGTGTACTCCTCAAGTATCTAAGGGGTATACATATTTATTTGTGAAAGTAAGTGATGCTCTTCAAAACAAGGACCATTGATGAGGCCTGTGTGAAAGCACAATACCTAGAGAGTATAGACCATAAAAAAGGGAAACCAAGTGGTTATAAATAGAAAGAACACCGAGATGCTTCTAAGGAGGGGAAGAAGAAGTGGAAAGGAAAAGATAAGAACGTGATAGTTATTTCACATCAATGCAAGGATACAAATAATCATTGCAACTATTGTAATATTGATGGTCGCATCAAAGATAAGTGGAAGCTACATGCATAACTGAATCCAAAGAACCATAAGAAGGATGCCAAGAAGAAGAACCTACTAGCCATGGATTCAAGCAACCTGGTAGAGAGAAGTTTAGATGTTGATGAAAATATTGTCTACACCTTACTATAGAAGGAGGTGAATTTGAGTAGCCTTCATCACAACGAAGAGAAGGAGACAAAAAAAATATTTTGTATTAAGATCCAAGTCAAAAAGTCCAAGGTAAATGATCTATTCAATTCCAGTTCACATGCAAACCTTATAGCAACTGATCTGGTCAACAAGCTTCAGTTGGAAGTTCATGATCATTCTAGCCTATATCCATTGGGATAGGTAAACAACGATCCAGAGCTCAAGGTCATGAAATACTGTAAGATAAATTTTGCTATAAGTGCAAATTTTATTGATGAAGTGGAGTTATGTGTAGTACCCCTTGACATGTGTGGTGTAGATTTTGGGAGCCCCTACATGTATATGAGGGATTTTATATTCATAAGGAGAGTAAACTAGTACCACTTTATCAAGGGTGGGAAACATTACATCATAAACACACACAAAGGTAAGACAAATATCTCTTTGGTAAGTGTTGACCAAGACAAAAGTTGATCAACTATGGTAACAAGTAAGTATTTATTTTCTGAAGAGATAATCAATCAGTCAGGTGATGAATTGGAAAAAGTAAAGGAATCCCTAGTGGGATGTACTAAAGAGAAAAAACAACAATTGTAGGAGTTGTTGTAGGCATACATGGGAGTGTTCCAAGAGATTAAGGGGTTACCACGTAAGAGGGAAGTGGAGCATGAGATACAGTTGTTTCCTAACTCCCCATTACCAAATATTGGGTTATATAGATAGTTTGTTCTGGAGGCGGATGAAGTGAAGAAATAGTTGCAGTAGTTGTTGGAGCAGGGAGTAATTCGACCAAGAACCTCACCCTATGGATCACCTATCATCATAATACCCAAGAAGGATTGGACTTGGTGAATGTGTATTGACTACAAAGATTTGGAAAATATCACACTCAATAATTGATACCCTCTACCTAGGATAATTGATTTTTAATTAGATCAACTATAACATTCCAAGTACTTCATCAAGTTGGATCTCAAATAGGGATACCACTAGGTATGTGTTAAATAAGAAGACACCTACAAGACCACCTTTAAGACAATGCAAGGTCTGTGTGAATATCTAGATATGACTTTTGGTTTATGTAATGCACCAACTACATTTATGCAACCGATGAATGATGTATTGAGTCCCTACTTAGATTCAGTTGTAATAGTTTATTTGGATAAAATATTCATTTATAGCTCTAACTAGGAAGAGAACATCTCACTTTTCATGCAGGTGTTAGAGACTCTAAAAAAACATCATTTGTTGGATAACCTTGAGAAATGTTAGTTTTCCCAGTAGTCATTGATGTATTTGGGGTATGATTGGTGGAGGGAAACTCAAGATAGATCCCACAAACATGGAGGTCAACATCAAGTGGCCAATTCCTACTAATGACATTGAAGTTATGACATTTTTTTGGGTAGTGTAGTACATACAAAAGTTCATAGCATCATTTTCAATGGTAGTTTCACCACTCCATGCCATAACAACTAGTGGTAAGGGTTTCCAGTGGGGAAAGAATCAACAAAAAAATCCCAATGAGATGAAACGAAAGATCAGTCATACACCAATCCTTTCATTTACTAACCTAAAAAATCCCTTCAAATTGGAGATGAAAGTGATTTGATTTTCTTCGGGGAGTGGTCTTGATATAGGGAGGTAAGAAAACATGCTATCATTATGAGATGTTTCACATGGAAGTCACAAACTACCCTATATGATAATGAATTCTATACCCTATTTCAAGATGTTAATAAGTGGAAGAACTATCTTGTGGGAAAGGAAACCATTATCCACATTAATCATCAACAACTGCATTATTTGTAGGCCTAGAGTAAGCTTCATCAAACGAAACATTACAAGTGAATGGGGTTTTGTAGTAGTTTCATCTAGTCATCAATATTATAAGGGAAACACTAATAAGTTGGTAGATATTATTTTGATTCCACCCACATATGAGATTGTATCATTGGGAAATCTTATTCACATGGATCCTTCTACCCATGATGCATACAAAGAGTCATACATAAAATATGAGGACTTTAAATAGGTGTTTCAGCAACTACAAGGCCAAATTCGTGTAGAAGAAGGTGAAAGTAAGGATGAATATCATCTCTAAAATGGGTTTCTCTATAATATAGACAAGATCTATGTCCCTAAAGGTGAAATATTGCAACTTATCAAAGAGCCTCAGACCTCCAAGGATGCAAGGCATTTTCTTCTTGGGAAGACAATTTCTAACTAACAAAGGTATGTGTATTGGCCCAAAATGCAAGTAGATGTAGCTTGATATATTAGAGAATGCATACTTCATTGTACCAACAATCCTACCAATATAAATAAATATGTATACCATCCCTTGCATGTACCCACTCGATCTTGGGAAATAATTTCTATGGATTTTGTGGGTGGTTTACCAACAACCAAGAAGGAACATGACTATTTTTTTGTGGTAGTTGAAAGGTTCAAAAAGATGTGCATTATTATGCCTTGTAAAAAGACCATCAAAGGACAATAAGCAACAAGCATTTTCTTTGAATAGGCCCAGGTGCACTTTTGGATACCAAGGAGCATCATCTCAGATAGGGTTACCAAATTTCTTAGTGCCTTTTGGACTACACTTTGGGAAAATATGGACACCAAGTTGAAGAGATATACAATCTTCCATCCACACACTAATGGTAAGATAGAAGAAAACAATAGGTCATTGGTTCAACTTTTAAAGGGTTACAATTAGAATCATATAAATACTTGGGATTAAAATGTAATCTATATTCAACTCTGTTATAACAAAGTAGTCCATCCTTATACTAGTAGGTCCCCTTTCAAAACTTGATTTGGGTATTTGTTTCCTTTGACCTTGGATGTTGTATATGGATGTTGAGTGCATGCCTATTTTGAGAAGGAAGTCGATTTTGGGTGTAGGCCTGGAGAAGGATGTGTTTTGGGGAAAGACCTAATTTTGGAGCGCAAGCAACAGGTGGCAAGAAAGTAGTATGCATAA
Source organism: Picea engelmannii (assembly GCA_009831015.1). Lineage (NCBI taxonomy): Eukaryota > Viridiplantae > Streptophyta > Pinopsida > Pinales > Pinaceae > Picea > Picea engelmannii. The sequence continues at coordinate 145,231 of ML791193.1, forward strand.
AAAGAAGGAAAATCAGCATGCAAGAGGAAAAGCAATGTTGCATGTAGGAAGGAAAGCCTAACCATGTTAGGGTTAGGGTTTTTGACAAGGAATGTAATCATTATCAGACAAAAAGTAATATAAGTAAGGACCTAGGAGGTCTGCGAGAGGGGGATTTTTCAGAGAATGATTTTGGGAGTGATGTTATTAGAGGAAAAGAGCGATGATTATTGTAATTTTATGGATTATGGATTGCAATAAGTCCTGTAGAAGAGTCGAATAATATAGTCATTGAGGGTTAGGTAATAGGATGGGGAGCCCGGTGTGATCTATTCAGCCTCATAGAGTGTTATTTCCCTCATGTTGATTGTATTACATAAGATGTAATGCGCACAACGCAAAATTTTGTAGTAGAATAAATAAAAGAGCATAGATCCAGATCTTTGTGGACATAGCCCCAAAAAGGGGTGAACCATGGTAAACTTATGTGTTATGTGTGATTGTTAATGAATGTTTACTTTTTGTTGATCATTATCTTATGAATGAATGGTTAAACTAGAAATATCAGTATGCATGCATAGGTTTAAAGATGAATAAATCATAGAAGTACTTGAATAATTCAAAAGGATAATACATTAGAAAGAAATAACACAATCCCAAATCCCCACTCTTTCCTATAATGCAAATACCTGAGTATCCCAGTCACCCATAAAATATATTTCGGGTGAGACTACATTATGCACCCTATGCACAACGTTTCCTTCTGGTTACTAGGGGGGGAAATAGTTTTTTAGGGTTTTGTTGGAAACCTGTTGAGATACAAACCTAGTTCATCCCAAGAAGAAGTGGAAGAGAATAACCAACAAATGGTTCTATTTCCGGATGGAACTGCACAAGATTGATTGGACAAGATACGTGGAAGAAACATACGGAGAATGAAAGTATAGAAGGGAATTTCTAGGCCATGGAATCCAAAAAAGGTAGAGATTGAAAGATGGTTGGAAACAAAGGAACTTGAGTTTGCACAGAGGGACAACAAAAAAACTAATTTAACACTGCACAAATATCTCGACAAATATGTGTTTAGTGACTTGCACGAGGTATTTTTCTATGATTTCCCACATTTGTTGTATGAGTGGTTATTGATATTAAAATACAACCACCCTACAAACCGAATCAGACAACTTAACTGGAATCTTGTGGAAAATGTTTAGATAACAAATTTACATGCATAGTAGATTTCTAGTTAGACAGTATTGTTGCAGGGTTTATCACCGAATTCGCAGTAGATACCACGAAGTATTACACTGCAACATAGTATAATTTTCTAAAGGGACCCAAAGGTAGGTACATCATATCACTATATACTTCAATCAAGATTTTATTGTGTGACAATGGTGTGATTACCATGGAATCAGACAGCTAAACTTCCCTGCGTGCATGGGGGAAGGGGGGAAGCACTGACAAGAGGTTGAGATATGGAAGAGGAGATGGATAAGGAAAATAAGAAGGAGGCCATAGACCCAATCATGATGGAAGAGGACCAGATAAAGTAGATAATTGAAAAAGTGAGAAAGACGCACAATGGAGTACCTTACCAATATAAAATGAATAACAAGAAGAGAGCCATAGCCGACAGAGAGGGCTTGGCAAGTGATGAAGTAGAGGTATAGGATCTCCATGCTGTGGAGAAGATTGACCAAATTCTACACAAAACATATGAAAGGAAAATAGGAGGTCCAAGTTCATGGACATAAGGCAAAACTCCAATCTAGATCACCATCAATGTGGAACCTACAACCCCATGTATGACCAATACACCAGAAAGGACACCAATGTTTAGAAAACCAAATTTTGGTGGAAGAAAAACAACAGGACACACACCGAATCAAGGAGAATTTGCTGGAGGAGCCATTTCAAAAAGTAACAGTCAATTATCTACACCACGCAGAGGCAGTAGTTCAACACAGTTCAAAATGGCAGGACATGATCCCACAATCAAACTACCAGAATTTCAGGGAGAAGCATCAAAGGACCTTGAAAAGAACTTATTCATCTGTGAGAATATTTGGAAATCAAAGAAGATCAAAGATGAGGATACAAATCTCACACAGTTAGAAATCGTACTAAGAGACCACGCACTAGATTGGTATATGAGCCTAGATGTTGATAGTCTAAAGGGAATACCAAAGACTATCAAAGACATTAAAAAACTATTGGTAAACGAATTTCAGAAGCCCAACTCAGAATACTAGTACATGAATGAAATGATTGAAATCGGGCAGAAACTAGGTGATTCTATGTGGGAAATTGATTAGAGGTTCAAACGACTCAAAGGAAAGTTTAAATATGCAATTATTGTCATGCAACATGGGCACTTATTTTTGAACTCATTGTTACCACACTTGAAATACCCATTAAGAAAGAAAAAATTCCAAGCTTAGGAAAAAGCTTTGCAGGAAGCCTTACAACTAGAAGAGAACCAGTATCAACAGACAATTCCATCAATAGAGGATTTGAAGGTGGATTTGAAGAATATAACATTTCAACTTAACCATAATAATGGTAAAGAGAAAAGAGAAGTTGTTTTGTGTACACTGTGCAGGACAAAAGGACACCATAAGAATGAATGTCCAACTTTTGCACAGTATATGGTGAAAGAGGTGCCAAACCCATTACCAATAGGAGGACCATGGTGAGATATTTGTATGACACATGGGCATATTCCATATCATTGTCCAAAGATGTAGATGTATAATACAATACCAAAAAATTCATATTTCAATTTTTTCAAATCAGTGGATCATGATGATAAGGATTGTAGAAAGATGAAGTTGATGAGAGAAAGGAAAAATGATGATAGGAAAAATTGAAAATCAGTTCAGTCAAGTACAACCACCATACAACAATGTGCAACAACAATACAAAAAATCACATAAGAAATACAACAATGTGTAACCGGAATATAATAATGCGCAGCCACAGTATAACCTCACGCAGTATAACCAGGTACCTTAGTACAATGCACCACGAGGAGATCAAGGTGGATACAAAGGTGGAGGACAAGGTAGAGGAGGATTTGGATGAGGCATAGGACCAATAGTGTGCCACAATTTCCAACAACTAGGACATTATTCAAGGGATTTCCCACTTCCACCAGCGACATGTATGTATTGTTGCACAACATACCATGACACAAAAGAATGTCCGACACTCTTGGGGAAGATCCAAGAAAAAAGGAACTAGAATAACCAGAATTTCCAATGGATTTCTGCATAAGCTAGGGATGATGGGAGAAACATCAATATAGTCACACGAGGAGGAGAAAAGACATGAACTAATGTAGTAACACGGGATCCAACTCAACACCAATGGGTTAAGAATCACATTGAACCATAGAAGCAGTTTGATGCACGAAAAGAAAGGGAAAAATTTAAGGAGGCCCAAAAGGAGTGTCTCAAGCATAATCTTGCATCTACATCAGTTGCTCAACAAGCTCAAAATCCACCATTGTATGAAACACCATCTTCAATGGATCATACTGATGAAAGACAACCTTTATAACATGTAAGTTCCATAAAGAATTTTCTACAATCCTATGTTAATTTATTGAATGATCCATCATCTTTTAAGGTCTTACAAAATATGTTAGAAAGATGTAACATAGAGGTAGAAGGGAAGTTAGAGCATAAAACAATCAATAATATCCATACAAGAAGAAGGACAAACAAAGAATTCAGACTGAGTGCCAACATTAGGGATTTAAATATGGATGATGTTATACTAGATTTAGGCTCTGAAGTAAATGTCTTACCTAAGAATACGTGGAAGTGTATGGGGGAACCCACCCTAGGATATTCACTTGTCCAGTTGAAACTATCAAATCAACACAAGTGATACCTATTGGAAGAATTAAAGGTGTGACAATAGATTTGGATGGAGTGTGCACTAAAGAATATTTTGAAGTAATAGAGATAGTGGATGACACAACACAACCTTACCCAGATTGGATTGGGCATTTGATAACTAGGCTATAATCAACCTAAATACAAGAAAAATGACTTTTGAATCAGGTGAATATAGAGTCATTGCACCATTGGATCCTTCAGAAGGAGAAGTGTTTGTAGAGGCCACTTGTTTGGATTTGGAAGAAATAAATAAGTTGTACAAAACCACCACGCAACAAGAGGATTATGTTAACCCAACTGAAGATGGGGTACTTAGCTGGAGAATAATTAAATCATATGCGTCTGATTCAGATACAATTTTGGAGAATTGGTAATAGTGATTACATGAAGTTTCCACAAGAAGGTGTACAAGAATAGAATGTGTAGAAAGATGGTTTGGTACAGAGATAAGAGAACCTCCCAGTTTTCATGGGATAAATGACTTAGAGGAATTATTGAAAAAATATGAAGACAAAGTGTTAGAAAATCATAGGCTCTTAGCCCTAGATATTGCACTCAAGGAAACACCTGCAAGATGGAGGGGTGCACACAAAGAAACAATTTAGGACTAGTATCAATGTAAACAACTAATGCGCATTAGATTTTGTGTAGAACAGGGGAGAAATAAACTACAGAGGTATGATGGGCAAGGAACACCAATGAAACACTTGGATAAATGAACGACACAATGGAGGATGACACCCCCAGAGGAATGGCCTCATCATTTTATCCATATATTGGAAGGAATCCCAGGGAACTGATACATAGAACAGGAGATGTGCAGAGGCACTATAGAATGGAAAATATTACAACAATGTTTTTTAGTAACTTTCTCATTTGAACATGAGAACCCCAAAATTGATTCAGCGTTGAAGTTGATACGAGGAGTGATATTTTTTGGTGAAATAGAACTGGAAATCATGCCAGAATATCAAAAAAATAACAAACAGATAGTCAAAGAGTTACTCGCATGCTATCATGTAGAAGAGAAATCACCATATGAAGATGATCTACACAACATTCATATTACAGATATTGAGGGAGAAAGAGAGGTGGACGGTCCATATATGGAGTCATAAGTGTTTGTTGCACCAATCAAAGTTAATAAAGTCAAAATTGGGACGAATGACAAACCTAAAATGGAAAATATTGGTGAATATTGGGATGAGCAAACAGTAGAAAGAATAATAGAGTTACTACGCAAATACAATGACCTATTTCCAACAAAATTTACAGATATGAAAGGAATAACAAGAGATCTAGGTGAGATGAAGATACCCCTCAAACCTGAGGCTAGACCTATCAGGCAAAGACCTTATAGACCGAATCCAATGTATAAGCAGAAAGTTAAAGAATAAATTGACCGAATGTTGGAAGTTGGTATCATAGAACTAGTAGAGGAATATGAATGGATCACTCCTATGGTATTCCAAGAAAAGAAGAAGAGGGGATAAGGATTTGCATAGATCTGAGGAAACTTAATGATGATTTATTAGATGACCCTTTTCCTACCCCTTTTACAGAAGAGGTATTAGAGCATGTGGGAGGCCAAGAAGCATATTCATTCACAGATGGATTCTCATGTTACCATCAGATTAAAATAGCCCCAGAGGACAGGTATAAGACTACTTTTTCTACACAATAGGGATCCTACCAGTATAAAGTCATGCCATTTGGGATAAAGAATGCACCAACCATTTTTTCAAGAGTAGTCATAGCCTCTTTTAAGTAATTCATACATCAGTTTCTAGAAGTATACCTGGATGACTGGACCGTATATAGTATGTTAAAAGACCATGTAGAAGTGTTAAGACTAATGTTGGAAAGATGCAAGCAATGTAAGATATCATTAAACATCAAAAAATACATTTTTGGCACACCTTTTGGAATATTGTTGGGACATATAGTATGTAAAAAAGGTTTATTGGTGGACCCTGCTAAGATTGCAGTCATTCTGAATTTACCACCACCAAATTTAGTGCGCCAATCAAGGGAAACACTGGGACATACATGCTATTACAGGAAATTTATAAAGGGGTATGTGCCGATTACTACACCAATGGAGAAATTGTTAAAGAAAGACACTAGATTTTAGTGGAATGAGGATTGCCAGCAAGGATTGGAAACTCTAAAGGAAAATATGGTGACAACACCTATACTAGTATTTCCAAATTGGGAAAAGACATTTCATGTACACATAGATACATCAACCATAACAATTGGAGAAATTATGGCACAGCCAGGTGCAAGGGACTTAGACCACCCTATAGCCTTTTCAAGAAGAAAGTTGTCATAATATAAGAAGAATTACAACACCACAAAAAGAGAAGACCTAGCCATGGTATATGCACTTCAGAAATTCAGGCACTATTTACTAGGTAAACACTTTAAAATGTTCAACGACCATTATGTCCTCAAATATATAGTAAACAAGCCATTGTTGGGGGGGAGGATCTGTATATGGATATTATTATTCCAAGAATTTGATTTCGAAGTGATAGTCAAACTAGGGAAGTTGAATGCAGGGCCTAATCACCTGTCAAGGGTAACTAATGGAGAAGAACCTACTAACTTGGAAGAAAACTTCCTTGATGAAGAATTATTTTCAGTACAGGTAGCTGATGAATACTTCACTAATATTAGTGATCAAAATCTGGACCAGGGGTCAAATTTTAGCTCAAAAATAAATGTTCTCGGAATTGCGTCAAATCGGATGTGAGTGTAGCCCTCGTTGTTGCGAACCCAACGCAACTCATTTCATTTCAAACAAACGTCGGGAGTGAAAGATATCGTGATCTTTCCGAATCGTCAAACAAGTAAAAAAAGTGGACGCTGACTGTATAGTCCGTACAGGCTGACGTGGCAGAGTCCGTACATGCTGATGTGGCGACTGTATGGTGACATGGCACCTGCTGACATGGCAGTTTGTGATTAGCTGACAATTGGGTGAATGTTATTGCGACACGTGGCATCATTTGGGCGAATGGTAAGGTGCCACGTGGCACCCCTTTATTGGTTAATGGTTTATTGGTTTGTTGTTTAAAATTTTGTGGAGTCGACTGGATTCGAATCATCGACCTCCCCACCGTTGTAAGCACCTTTACAAAGTCCACCCGACCAACATGCCACCGTTTATTGCTTGTTATATATATGAATATATATATATTTAAGTTTTTGGTATATCGCATTTGGCGGGGGGGGGTCGGGCTGGGGATTAGCCCCGACCCGTGGTTCTATTGTTCATTCATATGACCATACCATTGTGTAAACAGTTGGCACGCAGGGTTTTTAAATTATGTAACCCATGGTTCCATGCCTTTTTATACGACCATGCCCTTTGTAACTTTGCGCGTGGGGTTTATGTATTAAAACCTCCGGTCACATAGTCCGTGACATGTGACCTTGTCACGGAGCGCGCGTTTTGGGTCTTAACTTGTGGTTTAAAATGGTTGAACAACCCACCACATGTCTCCTTTCTATTCGCCCTTGAAAACTCAGCCTTTTTCATATTTGTGCGCAGTCGTATGGTGCCCACATGCCCAACGGCTTGACGGTTGGGGGTTTTAGTTCCGTTAACGGTTCGACGGTTTGCACCGTTTTTCAGAACTGCTCGGTGCTGGTTTTTAACAAGCATTTTGGAGCGTGTTCTTGGTTCAAGCACACAGAGGTGCGTTTTGGCGAACCAGAGAGAGCAAGCTTGAAGGAGGAAAATGGCAAGAGGCCTATCTTCTTCATTTTTTGGCCGATTGAGGTGCCGTAAAAGCCCAGCTAGGGGTTTTTGGATGTCCTGAATCCATTGGCACAGTTTTCACGGCCATTTGAAGACTTATTTTTCAGGATTTTAGCCATTGAAGTTTCAGCAAGCTCTAGGGAGCTTGAAGCCCTCATTGATGGAGGACATGTTTTGGTGAGCCTATGTTTATTTTTTGTGATTGAATAATCATTTTTGGCTAATTGATATGCTCTGAACACATTGGGATAGGTTTAAGAGGTTGTTGAGGACTTTTACAGGTGTTTTTTCCAAAGAGAATCTCATGGAAGCTTATGGCCACATGTAGAAGAGGTCATGCCCGGATGAGCCATGATCCGTTTTCAGAGTTCTATTAGTCATTTTTGGGGTTTATATGTGTTCTGATCTCAATGGTACAGTCTGTTTTTCCATTGGAGTTGAGCATCATCTTGTAAAATAACTTTTGACTAATTAATCCCAGAGAGCCAAGTCCATTGATGGAGGCTCAAGGAGATGTAGCCCGAAGGGGGGTGAACTCCTTTATCATGTTGTGATTGTTCTGAGTTTGATGGTTTATTTGCTGCAAGTTGTGTTGTTGTGTATTTATTTAAAGTACATATTTAACCATTTACAAGAACATTTCCTCATACATGAACATTTAAAAGAAGAAGCATAAACTTGGCACATAATTTTATCTTGCATATTTATACACATGAAGCAAGGTCCTGTAAAGTTTATTTTATTGAAGTAGAGGGTGCTTTCATAGCATAACAAGTCAGCCTTCTATTTTCAGATCAAGTGGTATCAGAGCATAGTTTGTTTTTCTCATGTGTTTGCCATTGATATCTTGATATTTAGCTATTGGTTTTTGTGCAAGTTTTTTGTTGAAGTTGGATATCTTCCAAGGATGGAGAAAGCTTCAAGCATTGATAGTTCTCATTCATTATCTAAATTATTTGACAAAGAAGAGATTCTAAGTATGAGAGATTTGATGAAAGAGATGTGTGAAGACAAAAATGTGCACATTTCCCTTGAAGAGCAGTTGATGGCCATGAAGGAGGAGAAAGACCAACTTCTTGCAAAGTTGCATGAGATGGAGATTCAACTCCATGAGGCAAAGGAAACCCTTACCAAGTACATGCATGAACATAAGGTATGCAATGTTAGTTTATCTTCTAATTCCTCACAAGATGAATGTTTTGGTGGTTTTGAAAATCACACAAAAGGAATAGGGTCCAAGTTATTGTTAAAAATGGGCTATGAAGGTAAAGGTTTGGGCAAGCATGCACAAGGCATTGTTGAGCCTATTGTTGTTGAAGAGAGACATAAGTATTATGGTCTTGGATATGAATGAAGAGATGGAGAAAATTCCAAAGTCGAGGAGACAAGGGAAACAGTTCCAAGAACAAATTTTGTTTTAAGTTCACCTCCTCAAAAAGGCTTTAAAGGTGAAAGTTCAAGAACTTTTGTTGAAAGTTCAATCCCTCCAGCATGCAAAGCTTATGTTCAAGATGAATGGGAATGTGTGAAACGGAAGAGTTGTGACAGTGATGAGGATAAGAACACTGTTTATGGTCTTCAAAGGAGAGCTTGTAACTCTTCAGATTCACCTCCTCAAAGAAGCGATAAAGGTGAATGTTCAAGGTATAATTTTTCTTATCATTCAGTTGCTTTTGATTATGTTAAGCATGAAAAATTTGTATGTAAAAATGGAAGAAAGAATCCATGTACATATTGTGGTTTATATAACCATCATGTTTCAAAATGTTGGAAAAGATTGGCCACTTTCAGGAAACTTTATAAGCAAAGACAACGTTGCAAAAGATTTGCACTCATTGTCAGAAGCAGGGTCATCTTATTGACCAATGTTGGACATTGGATCCAACCACTCATCCACAGCATAAGAAGCAGATGGATAAAGATATTGGCAAGAATGGAAAAGGAGATTCCATCATCGATGTGTGTCAAGATGATTCACAAGAGGATGATTTCCAGTAGAAAAAGTCACTGTTGAGTTGGCTTGGTAAGAAATGGTTGGATTTCTTGAGCAAGTAAAACTTGCATTTTTCTGTTGTAAATGCACTTTTCAGCATTATGTGTGCATTTATGGGAAGCATGATAAATTGCAGCAGTTTATCACAACTTGCATGATGCGAGTTGCATGTGAATGCAATTCATTTTGAAGGCATTTTTGTTGTTGCATGAATTCGCTAGGAGGATGTAAAAGATGGATATGATGTTCAGTTGTTGCAGACATTTATCTTTTTCATTTCAACCCTTATGTACCCACATGTTTCGGGGTTGTACTTATGTTTGTACTGGGAGGAGAGTTGAAGAGTCATGCAGATGCATTTGTTTTTGTATGTGTAAGTAGTGAACCTGATGATGGTTCATCATGAGTGATTCATGATTGTAACATGGTTGTGTATCATGTTTGTCGACTTGTCATTTTGAGAATATTGAGATGTTTCAAATGAGTCTCAATTGGTGTTGATGATTTTCTGACGACTATGTTGTGTCGATCATGTTTTTTGACTTATGTTTGGTAGATGATGTTTGTTGGCTTGAAAGTTGATTTTGAGTACACTAAGATGTAGGAAAACACCATGTGCTTTGATGAAGTACAAGATGCGACATTTTGTTTGAAGAGAAAAAACACTTTGTTGGCATCATTTTCAGTCTTGTATAATTTGTTTTCAAGATTGATGGTTTTCTTGGCTTGTGACAAGATGTCGCAGGAAAGTTTTTATAGCCATTGGAGAGCTGATTGTGTTGGAATCAAAGAGTTCTAAAGAGGGACTTGATTCTCAGTGGGAAGGTTGGCAGTCTTCCAAGCACAGAGATAACAGTGGGTCAGCAACAACTAGAGAACAGTGGTTGAAGGACATAGCCAGTTGCAGTGCAGGGCATGTCAAGGTATCCAGGTGATTGTCAGAAAAACTTTTTAAGTAGAATCCGTTGATATAAATTGAAAGTAGACAGATAATCATAAGCTTTTGTGGGTCCAAAATCCTTTCAGTGGGAAGGTGTGATCAAAATCTGGACCAAGGGTCAAATTTTAGCTCAAAAATAAATGTTCTCGGAATTGACTCAAATTGGACGTGAGCATATCCCTCATCGTTGCGAACCCAACGCAACTCGTTTCGTTTCAAATGGACATCGGGAGCGAAATATATCGCGATCTGTCTGAATCGTCAAACAGGTAAAAAAAGTGGATGCTGACTGTACAGTCCGTACAGGATGACGTGGAAGAGTTCGTACATGCTAACGTGGCGACCGTATGGTGACATGGCACCTGCTGACATGGCATTTTGTGATTAGATGACAATTGGGAAAATTTTATTGCGACACGTGGCATCATTTGGGCGAATGGTAAGGTGCCACGTGGCCCAGTCATGGGCTGCCACGTGGCACCCCTTTATTGGTTAATGGTTTATTGGTTTGTTTTTTAAAATTTTGTGGAGTCGACTGGATTCGAACCGTCGACCTCCCCACCATTGTAAGCGCCTTTACAAAGTCCACCCGACCAACATGCCACCGTTTATTGCTTGTTATATATATGAATAAATATATATTTAAGTTTTTGGTATGTCGCATTTGGCGGGGGGGGGGGTCGGGCTGGGGCTTAGCCCCGACCCGTGGTTCTATTGTTCATTCATATGACCATACCATTTTGTAAACAGTTGGTGTGCGGGGTTTTTAAATTATGTAACCCACGGTTCCATGCCTTTTTATACAACCATGCCCTTTGTAACTTTGCGCGCGGGGTTTATGTATTAAAACCTTCGGTCACATAGTCCGTGACATGTGACCTTGTCACGGAGCGCGTGTTTTGGATCTTAACTTGTGGTTTAAAATGGTTGAACGACCCGCCACATGTCTCATTTCTATTCGCCCTTGAAAACTCAGCCTTTTTCATATTTGTGCGCGGTCGTATGGTGCCCACATGCCCAACGGCTTGACGGTTGGGGGTTTTAGTTCCATTAACGGTTTGACGGTTTGCACCATTTTTTGGAACTGCTCGGTGCTGGGTTTTAACACGCATTTTGGAGCGTGTTCTTGGTTCAAGCACACAAAGGTGCGTTTTGGCGAGCCAGAGACAACAAGCTTGAAGGAGGAAAATGGCAGGAGGCCTATCTTCTTATTTTTTGGCCAATTGAGTTGCCGTAAAAGCCCAGCTAGGGGTTTTTGGATGTCCTGAATCCATTGGCACAATTTTCATGGCCATTTGAAGACTTCTTTTGTAGGATTTTAACCATTGAAGTTTCAGCAAGCTCCAGGGAGCTTGAAGCCCTCATTGATGGAGGACATGTTTTGGTGAGCCTATGTTAGTTTTCTGTGATTGAATAATCATTTTTGACTAATTGATATGCTTTGGACACATTGGGACAGGTTTCAGAGGCTGTTGAGGACTTTTACAGGTGTTTTTTCCAAAGATAATCTCAGGGAAGCTTATGGCCACATGTAGAAGAGGTCATGCCCGGATGAGCCATGATCCGTTTTCAGAGTTCTATTAGTCATTTTTGGGGTTTTTATGTGTTCTGATCTCAATGGTACAGTCTGTTTTTCCATTGGAGTTGAGMAGCAACTTGTAAAAGAACTTTTGACTAATTAATCCCAGAGATCCAAGTCCATTGATGGAGGCTCAAGGAGATGTAGCCCGGAGGGGGGTGAACTCCTTTATCATGTTGTGATTGTTCTGAGTTTGATGGTTTATTTGATGCAAGTTGTGTTTCTATGTATTTATTTAAAGTACATATTTAACCATTTACAAGAACATTTCCTCATACATGAACATTTAAAAGAAGAAGCATAAACTTGGCACATAATTTTTTCTTGCATATTTATACACATGAAGCAAGGTACTGTAAAGTTTATTTTATTGAAATAGAGGGTGCTTGCATAGCATAACAAGTCAGGATTCTATTTTCAGATCAATTAGTGAATACTTAAGTACAAGGGTTGTGCCATAGGACTTTAGCATTGTGTAGAAGAAAAATCGGGTATTCAAAGTTGTAGACTATCAAATCATTGCAGGATACTTATACAAGATGGGTGCATATAAAATTTTGAGAAGGTGTGTATTGGAACATGAGAGGCCCAGAAATTTAGTAGAAGCTCATGAAAGTATAGCTGGAGGACACTATGCAGGAAAAGATATCGCACAGAAGGTATTTCACATATGACTATGGTAGCCAACAATCCATAAAGATGCCAAGGAATATTTATAGAAATGTGATGTCTCTTAGAGGGTTGGAAAACCTAACAGAAGGGATGAGATTCCCCTAAGACCACAAGTGACTCTACATGTATTTGAAAAATGGGAAATAAACTTCATTGGACATATTAATCCACTAGCAAAGAGGTCAATGTTGGGTATGTGTTATATTCTTTGCATGTGTGTGTGTGTGTGCACGTTAAATTCAACAATTGTGTCTGACGATCCCTCGCAGTAGTTCTTTGTTTGTGTCATGTGCATCGGGCGCTTTCCTAGGGGGGTCCCAGGGGGGGGTAGGTATGCTCCCCCCTGGTTACATGTAGCGTTCGGGGCAACGCCCCAAAATTATTTTTTTTTGGGCAGTTTTTGCTATTTTTAGCGGATTTTGCTATTGTATGGTGAATGGTGAAATTCGAGATAATGAATATAAGAAAGGTTTTCCCGGTTGAGGGTTTCCGGTATAAATATATGTGTACTATATGAATGAGCCATTGATTAATTTTTTTTTCTTAAGAATCTATATGTATTGCTTTACTTCGCAGGTTTAAAAGTTACATGTGGTATCATAACTCGTTTTTGGCTTCAGAGGGACACCTTTGTTTTTTAGGGTTTGGCTCGGTCTTGATAGATCAAGTTTATCTTGGGTCTGTGATAAACCTGGGTTTAGTGGTGATTTGAGTGCTGAAAGAGGAATGACGAGTTCTTCTAGAATCGAGATAGAGAAGTTCAATGGTAAAAACTTTGAGCTATTGAAGTTGAAGATGGAGGACCTTCTTGTAGACAAAGAACAATGGATTGTTGTGGATCCTAGTACACAACCTACTGGTACACAGCCTATTGGCTAACCGACGACTGGTACACAACCTACTAGTGCACAAACTACTAGTACACCACCTATTGGTATGTCAAAGGAACATTGGGAGAAGTTGGACAGAAGAGCAAGGAGTAATATTCGACTCTGCCTAGCATATTCAGTGTTGTTGAATGTCTCAGGTGAATCTACAGCCAAGGAACTATGGGATAAGTTGGGGAATTTGTATCAATCAAAGTCCCTGGTAAATAAGTTGTTTCTTCAAAATAAGTTGTATCATCTTAAGATGGAAGATGGATATTATGTGACAGAGCATCTAAATGCCTTTAATACTATGGTAAGTCAACTTGGCTCTATTAAAATTACGATTGCAGAGGAAGATAAGTGTATTAATTTTTTATGTTCTTTTCCAGACTCTTGGGATAATCTGGTTGTAGCAATAGGTAGTACAACTCAATCTACATTGAAGTATGAGGATGTAGTTGCATCCTTTTTATCTGAAGAGATGAGGTGAAAAAACATGGATGGTCACATCACAGATGCTTTATTTGTAAGAGGGAGTACCCAAGACAGGAACCCTTGTAAGCCCTCGCGGTGGAGATCTAAATCTACAGGTAGATCTAAGTCTCCAGGAAAATCTTTGAGGAAATGTTGGAAGTGCAATAAATAGGGCATTATAAGAAAGATTGCAAGTATAAGAAGGTTGAAAAACCAAATGGATCTGATAATACCTCTTCCACAGAGGCGAAACCCTCCACTGGAGAAGGAGGTGATGTTTACCTGGCATCTACAAGTACACATGCAGACCGTGGTGTATGGTTGATCGACTCAGGTGCATCATACCATATGACTCCTCACAGGGAGTGGTTCTCTGAATATGAAAAATATGATGGTGGTGATGTACATTGTATTCCTAGGAGATGACTCGATAGCAAAAATCTTGGGACATGGAGATTTTAGTTGCTGCTAAAAGATGGAAGGATTAGAACTCTCATTGGGGTTCTGTACATTCCAAAACTAGCCAGGAGCTTAATATCTGTACGCAAGATGGAAGATGCAGGAGTGGATATTGTATTTGGAAAGGGAACTTGCAAGATGGTATGAGGAGCAATGGTGTTGATGAGGGGAGCTTGGTGTGGAACTCTATACAAGTTGTTGGGAAGCACTTATACTAATGGGTGTAACAATTATGTTGTCCCTGAGTAGAGAAATGAAGGAGACGAGACCAATATTGTCCCAGAAAATAAGACCATGTTGTGGCATCAAAGACTGGGGCATATTGGAGAAAAGGGTTTGCAAACACTACACGGTAAAGGTATGGTTGAAGGTATTTCTAATTGCACTCTGGATTTTGATTTTTGTAAACATTGCATATATGGTAAAAAGAATCGAGTAATATTCCCATCTGGTTCTACAAGAGCAAAGGGGATCTTAGAGTTGATACAAAGTGATGTGTTTGGACCTGTTCCTGTTCCATCCCTAGGTAAATTTGTGTATTATGTTTCATTCATAGATTATTTTTCAAGGAACACATGGATTTATTTTCTTAGAAATAAATCTGAGGTATTTGATAAATTTAAAGAGTTTAAGGCTCTGGTAGAAAATCAAATAGAGAAGAAAATAAAGGTATTGAGAACAAATAATGGTGGAGAATTCTGTGGAAATGAATTCGAAGAATTTTGTAAGAAGTGTGGTATAGAAAGGCATAAGAATAATCCATACACTCCTCAGTAGAATGGAGTTGTAGAAAGGATGAACAATACACTGATGGAAAAAGAAAGGAGCATGCTCAGTGGTGTCGGGTTAGGACAAGATTTCTAGGAAGAGGTAGTGGGTACAACATGTTACCTGGACAATCAATCACCTTCATTAGTGTTGGATGATAAAACTGCACACGAGGTATGGTCTAGAAAGAAACCCTCTCTTCAACATCTTAGAGTGTTTGGTTGTGATGCTTATGTACATGTTCCAAAGGAAAATAGAAGTAAGCTGGATAAAAAGGCTAAAAAGTGTATCTTTATTGGTTATAAAGATGGTGTGAAAGGTTATAATCTTTGGAACCCATAAACCAAGAAAACTGTTTATAGTTGAGATGTTGTTTTCAGAGAGGTAAAATATGTGTCCAAACAGGAATTCCTACCAACAGAAGATGAACCTGAGAAAATAGAGCTTGAGTTGGGTGATGCAAAATCTGAATCATCTAAAGAAGAGGAAGAAGAAGAAGAAGAAGAAGAAGAACCTCATACCCTAGTATTGAGGAGATCAGTGAGAGATAGAAGGCAACCAGAAAGGTATAGTCCACCTGATTTTCGTTCCAATTTTGTTTTATCTATTACTGATAATAATCCCAAAACTGTTAGGGAAGCAGTGGATTCAGAGGATAGTAAACTTTGGAAGAAGGCCATGGTTGAAGAAATGGATGCCTTGGATAAGAATGAGGCATGGGATATAGTTGAGTTTCCAGCTAGAAGAAAATCGGTTGGTTGCAAATGGTTTTTCAAGAAGAAGATTAATGCACAAGGTAGTGTGGAGAAATACAAAGCTCGGTTAGTAGAAAAAGGTTATTCCCAGGTAGAGGGAATTGACGTTGGTGAGATTTTTTCTCTTGTTGCTAAGTTAACTTCTATTAGATTTCTTTTATCTATTGTTGTTGCTTTTGATCTTGAAATGGAACAAATGGATGTGAAGACAACATTCCTACACGGGGATCTGGAAGAAGAAATCTACATGAAACAACCAGAAGGCTTTGTAGTGAAGGGAAAGAAAGAGTTGGTCTGTAAGCTAAAGAAGTCACTATATGGTTTGAAGCAATCACCTAGGATGTGGTACCAAAAGTTTGACACTTACATCCTTGGATTGGGATTTGTAAGAAGCAAGGCTGATCACTATGTATATTCCAAGTAGGTTGGTAATCACTTCATGTATGTAGTGTTGTATGTTGATGACATGCTGTTGGTAGGAAATAACATGGATGTTATCAAGGAGGTGAAATCACAACTGTAGTGTACCCTTCACTACCCAGGTTTCCCAACTTCTCATTTTCCCATTCCTTACATGGAATTATAAGAAAATGCATTTAATACAATTAAATACGTTTAAAACTCAGAGTAAAATATATGGGTGTTGCTATATTAAATGTTCCATAGCATTTATGTTTAATTCATTTACACAGCGGAATACATGATACATGAACAACACAGTCATGCCAAAAGTGTTAAAACATAATTCATAATACTTATCTTGTATCAGCTGGAGAAATCACTAACCAAGTGCAGGCCTTCCACGAACCTCCCAGCCTTAGACCACACTGTTCATCAGCTCAACAGTAGGTCACCCCCGAGCTGGGACCAAGCTCCACCCCAAGGCAAGGAAAGGAATCTAGACTTAGGCTGAGGTTACAGGGAAGATAGCACATACACATTCACCAGGAAGAAGCTCTCCCAGGAATCTCCCACGCTCACTGCAAACAGACCCTCATTCCCCACATGCCTGTTCCACCCAAGGAGAGTGCACCTTCTCTGTCATCTAGACAGTCCTTCGGCTGCCAGTCTCCCTTACCTTGGGTTACAGGAACAGACCGGACCGGAATTCTATGGGTTCTATGGAAGCTACAGGGATTCCTTCCAGGAGTCCTCTTCTCCCTCTGCGCACTCCCTCACCTGGAGGGGTCGCTCACAGGCCAACAAGCCTCACGCAGTCCAGTTTTGCGCATTCACAACAATCCACAGGAAACACAAACAATACTTCCAACAACGGCTTGGCAATCACGAAATGATCTCACGGAGATGATTTCAGAGAAGGCTTCACACACAGGCTAGTTCAATTTTTCCCGAACCACCAGGGATTCTTCTACTCGAGTTCAACACAGGGAATTCTGGTTCAGGGAATACGCACTCGGGATTGTCTGGGATAGATACAGACTCATAGCTCTGGACAGGGTAATACCCGGTTTTCCTCAGGCAAAAGCAGCTTAACGGGTTCAGAGATGAATCAGGATATCCGACATAGGTCGTACGGTTCCACGCACAGAGGTTCGGTTCAGAATGGCGGAGGCCCCCCACCCATGGTTCAGTTCAAGGCTTATATTTGCATGCACCAGGGTTGACACTTGTCACCCTGGGAACTGCATGCATACCATCCGTACGCCTTCCTCCCACCACTTGGGGAATCACGGGTCCTTCAAAAGGACTTAGGATAAAATAGTGTGCACATGGATATTTAGGAACAATAATGAAATAGTATTCCAAGCCTAAGCCCCCTAGGCTTAGCCCCTAGGCTCCTTACTCAGCCCCTTTCCCACCTTCCATCCCTTGATCCCTTTCCCATTCTGTGGACGCTCAGTCCCCCATCACTCTTTCATCGTGGTCGGTCTGCACTGGCGGTATTTATATTTTATTAATTGACCTGCATACATACAGTACATCCACAGGCTCCTGGCCTTCAACACTTAGGCTCCCTGGCTTAACAAAACTCATAAGCCTACGGCTTATACAAAACTTGGCTCACTAGCCTATAGAACATATTTACAATTCTTTGCATATAACATGATCTGTAACGGGGCTCGGCCTTGGGGACACTACAATCCCCCTCCCCTTATTTTTGCATTGTCCTCAGTGCAACTTACACTGCCTCTGTGTGTCCTTCAAAATTTTCAAAAAGATGTGGGTACTCTGCCCGCATAATATCAGCATGCTCCCATGTCGCGTCCTCAGGACCGTACCAGGTCCACTGGACCTTTACAAGATCTATGGCTCGATTTCGGAGCTGCTTGTTCTTCCTGTCAAAAATGCGCACAGGATGCACTTGCAGGACACCTTATGGTTCCACCTGAATCACAGTCCAATCGATAACATGATTAGCATCAGGTACATATTTCTTAAGCAGTGAAACATGAAACACATTATGTACAGTCATAGATGCAGGTAATGC
>ML791193.1:167365-179537 GCA_009831015.1 Picea engelmannii
GTATTGAATCTTGTCACCAATGGAAGGGGGCAGTCCACTCAGATACCTCTGAATTTTGACAGCCTCATCCTTGATGAATGGAACATACTTCAGTAGTTCCAGAAAACTTCGTTCATACTCATCAATGGTCATGTTGCCCAGTTGGAGTTCGAAAAAATCCTTCATCTTTCTATCATAATACCTTTTTGTCAAGTATTTCTTCTCGAAATACCTCTTGAATTCCTTCCAAGTAACCTCTTTCTCTTTGATGTGCTGCACCTGCACAAACTCATCCCACCACATAGATGCCTTTCCTTTCAGTTGGTACATTGCAATTCTTCCTTCTGCATGAGCAGAATAATTCTACAGCTGGAAGTATTTCTTCATGCCAAGAAACCATGTCTCAGCATCTTCCTCCTTCTTATGCTCCCCATCAAATGTTGGAGGTTTAATTTTATTCATTTCTCCTTACAATTCCTCCCTTCCAGATTTCTGATGTTTTCTGGTAGGTGATGGGCTTGAACTGCTATGTGTCTTACTGCCAGAACGTTTTTGGGAGCGAATGTGATATCGGCTACCACTCCTCGACCTGCTTCTTTCCCCATGAGTTCTGCGACTCTCCGTCGTACTTGAGTCTCTTCCTTTCTCAAGTTTCTTTTCTATTCTTTCCAGACTCTGCATGAATCTTAAGTTTAACTTCCCTTGCCGATCTCTGACTTTCATGAGCTTTCAGCTATCAGCTCGGCGTTCCTTAGCCTCTCTTTGTAACCCTTCAATGATTTTCATCATATGTCCTTCCTTATCCATTTCTTTTCCATGCCCATTAGAGTGTGATCCCTCGACTCCTTGGTTAACATCCTTTCCTTCTTGATCATCTTCCATTTCAGGGATAATTGGCATTCTTCCCCACTCCATACTTGGCGTTGATTGTCTGGAGTTTTGGCCTCTGTTTTATTCGGAACACACACTGTGCAATCCAATTCAATTTGTCAGGCCATTAAACTTCATGAATATCCCACACTATTCATAATTAATACGAACAAGAATGAAAGTTATTTCAGATTCACAAGTTTTCTGAGTTCTGTATGGCTCTGTGTTTTTTGGGTGTCCGAACTTTAATTCAGTTATTTCGGGACTTCCAGTTTTAGAGTTTCGCAACTCCTGATGTCGAGGTTTACTATCCTCTCGGATTCTTGACCTCCGATAAGCCTTAGTCCTCCAAGCTCAGCCCTAGCCTATGTGACCGCTGACTCGTGACCCTGGCCTTGTCCCTTATCGGGGTTCGGGGTTTCACAAATATGAATGCGCCCAAAATGCTTGACAGTGGAATCCTTGATTTCCCGAATTTCGATGGACTCCATCCGTGCTAGCCCTCCGGGCTAGAGCCTCATCATGCAACCACACTATATGACCTTAATCAAACCACTCCTCGGGGTTTCGACGATTTCAACATCAAGCTCATATGCTCATGGGATCTCTGATGGGTCCCAATCGTTGACTTGTCAACAACACTTTCTCCTGTTGCTATAAATCTTCCACCTGTCCTCCAATCAGTCGGTGTGGCCCCACGCACCTAGACCTTATCGGGAAATCGTGTATCGCGATTTTCCCGTGCTCGAAACCTTTGCCTCCGGATTCTCCGATATCCCAATGCCCGATATCTGACGCACCTTTCGCTTTATCCCTTTGCGATCAAGTCAGGTCCATATGACCCTTGTTCATATGACCACAGTCATACGCTTTTGTCAGGTTTTCGGGGTTCGGGGTTTCAAAGTGTATGGCTCACTCGTCACCGAGGTTCCCGATTCCCGAATTCTCAAATATTTATTTCCGATGAATGACCTTTCTATCGGGACTTTCCCGATGAACCTCAATCACCGGTGGATTTACTCCTTGTCGAGACTTTCCCTGATGGTGCAGATCTCCACCACGTGTCCACTAAAGGAACGGTCCGGATCTTGTCGCGAATTCGCGGATCGTGATTTCGTGTGACAAGATTTCTACGTGCTCGAGAACTCTGATTCTCCAAGTTTCGACTCCCTCCAGGATTCTGACACGTGTCCTCCCAAGATTTACGTCTATGATCCCTCCTCGGGTTTTCGAGAATCACAGGGTCTCGATTCTCTTTAGTTCGAATATCCCGACGCCTCTTCGGGACTTTTCCTCTACCCATGAGGACTTAAGTCCTGCGCAACTTTTGTCAACTCAGACGGTTGATGGGTAATCCCACAGGGATCTTACGACTCATGATCCTCCCGAGTTTAAACTCCTGTGCAGTATAAGGAGGTTTTAAACCTCGTGCACGTTCTCCAGATCTGGCGGTTGCAAGGGTTCGCTTTCCCTCCCAAACAGATCCGACAGTTCTAACACCCTTGGTGTAGAAACCTGTCTCCCTATAGTCATAGACCGCACCAACTGCGGTTTCATAGTACCGCTATACCTCCTGAGCTTATAATCGTGGTCAAGCCACAACTTGACACACTGGAGCAACCAACATCCAAAATTGGCCATTCCAGGCCCAATTTCTCTTCACATTTTCGGTCCAAAGACCACTCTACTGGCCCATCTAGGCTTAGTGTCATAACCTTGGCTCTAATACCAATTTGTAGTGTACCCTTCACTACCCAGGTTTCCCAACTTCTCATTTTCCCATTCCTTGCATGGAATTATAAGAAAATGCATTTAATACAATTAAATACGTTTAAAACTCAGAGTAAAATATATGGGTACTGCCATATTAAATGTTCCATAGCATTTATGTTTAATTCATTTACACAGCGGAATACATGATACATGAACAACACAGTCATGCCAAAAGTGTTAAAACATAATTCAGAATACTTATCTTGTATCAGCTGGAGAAAACACCAACCAAGTGCAGGCCTTCCACGAACCTCCCAGCCTTAGACCACACTGTTCATCAGCTCAACAGTAGGTCACCCCCGAGCTGGGACCGAGCTCCACCCCAAGGAAAGGAAAGGAATCTAGACTCAGGCTGAGGTTATAGGGAAGATAGCACATACACATTCACCAGGAAGAAGCTCTCCCAGGAATCTCCCATGCTCACTGCACACAGGCCCTCATTCCCCACATGCCTGTTCCACCCCAGGAGAGTGCACCTTCTCTGTCACCTAGACAGTCCTTCGGCTGCCAGTCTCCCTTACCTTGGGTTACAGGAACAGACCGGATCAGAATTCTCTGGGCTCTATGGCAGCTACAGGGATTCCTTCCAGGAGTCCTCTTCTCCCTCTGCGCACTCCCTCACCTAGAGGGGTCGCTCACAGGCCAACAAGCCTCATGCAGTCCAATTCTGCGCATTCATAACAATCCACAGGAAACACAGACAATACTTCCAACAACGGCTTGGCAATCATGGAATGATCTCACGGAGATGATTTCGGAGCAGGCTTCACACACAGGCTAGTTCAATTTTTCCCGAACCACCAAGGATTCTTCCACTCGAGTTCAACACAGGGAATTATGGTTCAGGGAATACGCACTCAGGATTGTCTGGGATAGATACAGACTCATATCTCTGGACAGGGTAATACCCGGTTTTCCTCAGGCAAAAGCAGCTTAACGGGTTCAGAGATGAATCAGGATATCCGACAGAGGTTGTACGGTTCCACGCACAGAGGTTCGGTTCAGAATGGAGGAGCCCCCCCACCCATGGTTCAGTTCAAGGCTTATATTTGCATGCACCAGGGTTGACACTTGTCACCCTAGGAACTGCATGCATACCATCCATACGCCTTCCTCCCACCACTTGGGGAATCACGGGTCCTTCAAAAGGACTTGGGATAAAATAGTGTGCACATGGATATTTAGGAACAATAATAAAATATTATTCCAGGCCTAAGCCCCCTAGGCTTAGCCCCTAGGCTCCTTACTCAGCCCCTTTCCCACCTTCCAGCCCTTGATCCCTTGCCCATTCTGTGGACGCTCAGTCCCCCATCACTCTTTCATCATGGTCGGTCTGCACTAGTGGTATTTATATTTTATTAATTGACCTGCATACATATAGTACATCCACAGGCTCCTGGCCTTCAACACTTAGGCTCCCTGGCCTAACAAAACTCATAAGCCTACGGATTATACAAAACTTGGCTCACCAGCCTATAGAACATATTTACAATTCTTTGCATATAACATGATCTGTAACGGGGCTCGGCCTTGGGGACACTACAACAACTATCCTCCAAATTTGACATGAAGGATCCCAGTGCTACTAACTTCATTATGGGAATGGAGATTAAAAGAGATCGTGCAAAAAGGAATCTCTGGTTGAATCAGGGAAAATATGTTGAGACGATATTACAGAGGTTTAATATGCATGGAAGTAAACCAGTCAAGGTTCCTATTCCTATAGGTGTAAAGTTATATGCAGATCAGTGTCCCAAGACACAGGAAGAAGAAGAGGACATGTCCCATGTTATGTATGCCAGTGAAGTTCGCAGTTTGATGTATGCAATAGTCTGTACTAGACCATACATTGCACATGCAATGGAGTTTTGATTAGGTATATGTCAAAACCAGGGAAGGAGCATTGGACAACAGTAAAGAGGGTCTTCAGGTATCTTCATGGCACTACCAGTTATGGATTATGCTACCAAGGAAGACCAGGATTGGATAGAGTGGTGGACATACATGGATTTGTTGATGTAGAGTGGGCTGGAGATCTGGATCGCAGAAGATCTACAAGTGGGTATGTGTTTAACCTATTTGGAGGAGAAATCAGTTGGATGAGCAAAAGATAGGCTGTAGTGGCACTCTCAACTATAGAAGTTGAATACATTGTAGACATTCATGCAAGCAAGGAAGCAGTATGGTTACAAATATTGTGTTCAAGTATTGGGTTGGTACAACAAGTAGTGAGGTTATATTGTGACAGTCAGAGTGCAATATTCCTGGCAAAGAACCCAACTTATCATTCGAAGACAAAGCATATTGATGTTCAATATCACTTTGTGAGAGACATGGTTAGGAAAAGAAGGTGTTGCTGGAAAAGGTTGACACTTTGAAGAATGTTGCAGATTCATTGACAAAGTCTGTAAGCACAGAAAATTTCTCCTGGTGTAGAGTAACAATGGGCATTGCTACCCTGGATTGTTGACTATATAATATTGGGACCCCTGGATGCAAAGAAAACAATAAGTCGGAGAATGTTGGGTATGTGTTATATTCTTTGCATGTGTGTGTGTGAGTGCGTCAGATTCGACAACTGCGTCTAACGATCCCTCGTAGTAGTGCTATGTGTGTGTCATGTGCACCAATCACTTTCCTAGGGGGGGTTAGGTATTCCCCCCCTCAATTACGCGTAGCGTTCGAGGCAGCGCCCTAATTTTTTTTTTTGGGCGCTTTTTGCTATTTTTAGCGGTTTACTAAATTAATCCTGGATTAAGGGATTAGGGTTTTGGTATCTACAGAATACCTAAAAACATTATATATATTGTATGGTGAATGGTGAAATTTGAGATAATGAATATAAGAAAGGTTTTCCTGGTTGAGGGTTTCCGGTATAAATCTTTGTGATGTGAATGAGCCATTGATTAAATTTTGATTTGCTTAAGAATCTATATGCATTGCTTTACTTCACAGGTTTAAAAATTACAGTCAGGAGCTAGATATATAATTAATGCGACTGAATACTTAACGATATGGGAAGAAGAAACACCAGTCAAGGACTGTAGCGCAAAGACAACAACACATTTCCTATTTGAGCAAGTGATCACTAGATTTGGATGTCCTAGGATTGTGATGTCCTGGGATTCTTATGAGTGACCAAGTGATCTAAAAATGAAGAAGACTTGTATATTTTTAAATTGCAAGTGTAAAAATGGTATGTGTTTGGGTAATTGGATGAAGTTAATAACACATAAGTTTAATGAGTTTTTCCTTAATTGTGAGCAACATATCAGACATATAAAAACCATCAATAATGAACACATAACACAACAAATGATAAAGGATTTCACCCCTCTCTTGGGCTACATCTCTTGGTCCAGCTTCCCTTGGATCATTTTCATTATGATTAAAAAGTTCTTTTATAGTGCTCAAAATACAAAATAGATGGCTCCAATGGTTCAATAACGTCCAAAAACCCCTAGTTGGGATTTTTCTACACCTGGTTTGGCCAAAAAATGAAGAAGTTACACCTCTTGGAAGTTTTTCCCTTCAATCTTGTTGTACCTACTTGCCAAATTGCACCCACCGTCTGACTAACTCGACCTATGTTTGTTTTCCATGCCAAAACCAAACACACACAACAATTCTACAAAACGGGTGAAATTGTAGGACCATTTGCGTCGACCCCCAATCCTCGGCGAAGAACCCGGTTGTATGGCCCCATGTGGCCAAGGACCTAACTATTAGCGCACTCATCGACTAGGTCCTCTGCGTGAAGGTGTGGTCATGTGGTAAATTTCATGTGACCGGGACTAAACATTTCAAAACCCACACTAATGGTTATGTGGACAGTCACATGGTGTAGTTTAAACCAGGGGATAAACATTTGAAATCCTGTACTGGTGGTGTTATGGAGTGTGGTCATGTGTGGTGCAATGGACCAGGGGTTGGGTCTTATCCTTGACCCTTTTCTTCGTCGAACAAACTTACGTTTCAACTCATATAATATTTGCAATGTAATAGGTTAAGAACTATCATGTGGGAAGGATGGTAGCATGACCCTTGCCAATTCATTACCCTCACCCAGAGGTCGTGGGTTCGACTCCTATGGAGTCACAAAAATTTCACCACATGTAAACCAAACTAGGGTGCCACGTGGAACCTATCCATTCGTTGGAGAGAGGACACATGTCCTCCGATAACTAGTCCACATGCCTGCTAACTAGAACATGCCACGTCATCCCATGTCATGTCATCTTGTACGACCATGCCACGTCATCCTGTACAAATTATATAGTATGTTGCCATGTCATCACTGTATGGACTGTACAGTCAACAAATTTTTGCGTGTTTGGAAAAATGAAAAAAACACGATATCTCACTCATATAACATCTGTTTGAACCCATTCAAGTTGTGTTAGGATCATGAGGATGAGGCCTATGCACATGTCCATTTTGAAGCAATTTCGAGCACTTTGATTTTTGAGCAAAATTTGATCCCCTAGATCACCAAGGCACTCATTTTATTAATAATACCATCAGGGCTATGAATGAGGATTTTTAAGTCTATCACTAGAAGAGCACACCATATCATCCTCAGGCAAATGGAATAGTATAATATTTCAATAATATTTTGAAAAATTCTTTGACTAAGATCTGCAATGTAAACAAGGTTGATTGGGACTTGAAAATACCAACAATATTGTGGGCATACAGGACCACATGCAAGAAGTTGACAGGACATACACTGTTCATGTTGGTATATGGACAAGAAGAACTGATGCCATTATAATTTTTAACACCCCAGGTTTTCAACCCCCATTTTAAATAATGTATTGTTACAATGTTGAGAGGCCAGGGTGCCCAAACTATTATTAAACGGCCAGTGTGCCCAAGACATGTAATGTTTTTTATCATTATTAATAATAAATACATGGTTGGCTGCTAGATGAACAAGGAATAGAGTTATAGGGGGATATGATTCCACAAGAGAGGGGGCTTGAGGGGCTAAGTGTTTATTCCTTTTTTAATTACCCCTTTTTTTCTAAGGAAGGGGATCAGTTACGTGAGCTTCTTGGGGAAGGCCAGGAGGTTCTTGATTCCCCAAGAAATTACTTAAACCCACCTCTGTTCTGATGGGGTTCAATGGATGGCTTGTTCATTGATTTCATGTACGTTCATTAATTTCCCTCACGCACTTTCATGCACCCACTTACCCATTCATTGATCCATCCTCATCTGCATCTTGTCTTGGGAAAGGGAACCGAACTGCTGAAAAATTATCCATGGTATGGTGGGTTGTAGTGGTCGTTGGTGTGATCTAGCTATGACTTGAGGCCTTCATGTTTGAGATGCGTTGGCCTATGTCAAGAGTTTCTCATAGCTACGAGTCCTAAGAGTTCCAACATTGAGATTCTTGACCAGTTGCGCTGGAGCCCGAATAAGGAGAAGGATTTCCTGAGGGACTACGTGGAAGAGAAGGGTGGAGGTCCATTCTCTTGGGTGGTGCAAGCTGAGTAGAAGAGAGTTGGGTACTTGGATTGTTGTGAGAGATGGGAAGCATGTGCGAGCTTGGGTGTTGACTGGTTTGGGAAGCCAAGTAACACTCTAGAACTGTCCTTGTGGATTCATAGCCCTGGCTCGGGGGTGACGTTGTTGTTGAGTTTTTGTGGAACATCCTTGGTTTGCAGAAAATTGGTGTCATATTTCATAAAGATAAGTGATCTCTGTTATGGTATCATTTACATGTATATGAATGTATTTCCATTGTATATTTAATTATTGTTTAATTGAATCTTTAGACTATGCATGCTTGTTGACTATTGTTATGCATGTCATTAAAGTCTTTTATTTTATGCATCCATAAATTTTAAAAAGGTACTGGTAAGAGAAAGAAGTCCAAGGGCAAGCTTGAAGGTAGTGTACCCTAGCCTGTGGGTGTCTGGGTATGTTATAGATTGGTATCAGAGCTTCTGGTTGAAACACCGGGTCGGTATGGGCTGGGTATGTTGGTCAGAGTCTCATGGTCGGGATCAAACTCTGACCATGAAGTTGAAAAGCTTAGGAGGAATGATGTTTCATAATCTACGCAAGAGTTAGATCGTCATAGATCCGTTGTAAGGGGTTTGAAGGATCGTGACCATCCCCTTTCGAATTCTGGAGCGATTTCCACTATGGGATCAGGAGAGATCAGGGATCGTTGGATAGGAGGACAAGTGAATAGGGGTCGTCTGATGAAAAGGAAGCAAGGGTTAAGGTCACTATCATTGGATCCCACTGGACAGAGAGATCAATGGACATGAGGCATTGCGGGGAACCAAGTTGCACATGAGATAACTCCTCAAGGAGGTCCCGCAATCCAAACCACGGTTTCACCGAGAGGTTATGTCTCAGCATCAGAAGGATTGCGGGGTGAAAATAGGGTTACTCAAAACCATCGATGTGCTCCCCCGCAAATTGAAAGACAGTAAGTGATGTGACATGTTAGGGCTTGAACATCAAAACTCCATATAGTTGAATTAGATCTTGATCATCGATCACTAAGAGGTACGTGTCAGTAGATCAGTAATGCCAAAGAAATTTGTTCGAGAGGTTTTCAGTTGCGATTTGAAACTCCCGAATCCCAGAGAGCCAGAGAGACAAAGTAAATCTCGATCCTTCAATCATCCGAAATAGATATCAATCACTAGATCATTCGGAGTAAATCTCAAGCATCGGATCATCCGAGTTGAATCTGGGTCATCTGATCCAGAAGAGACGTGGCATAAATCTGTGGATTTTGGGTGAAGGCCCGAAATAAGCCTCAACTATCCAATCCAAGAGGACACGCGACATAATCCCATGTAATTCGAGGAGTTTTGAAGTTTGATATTTATGAAACCCAAAAACCTGAAAGGATCTCAGCCATTGATCTACCGAGAGCCATGTGTCACTAGATCCAGGGCTTCAGATAAAAGCCGTTGGGGCCATATAAGTTTTGAAATTTGATATTTTTGAAGTTTGAAGACCCAAAGTAAGCCTCAACCATCAGATTAAGGAGGACACGTAGTGAAAATCCATGGACTCTGGGTGAAGACCCGAAGTGAATCTTAGTCGTCCGATCCAGGAGGACACATGGTGACATATTGGCCAATTCGGGAATTTGGATTTCAAGAGAATTGGAAGTGTGACAATATGGAAACTCCCGAAGTCACAAAGCCCAATGAGCCAAAGTGATGGGGCACGATGACATCACCTAGAGGTGATGTGGATCCTGGAATTATCGAAGTGACATGGCTTGTGAACATCACTTGGGATGACGTGGACACATGGGATGTGTGCCACATGTCAGTAATTTTTGGGCATTTCGAGTATTGAAAAGTCAGTTAGAATGTAACACATGGCACCCGCTTGATTGGGCCATGTGTCCACTTCCAGTATTTCTCTACGTGGCGAAAGATCATGCAGTCTAGAGACTGGTCACTCCAATGGGGAAATATGTGACAAGTTGCATTGGGTCAAAAACTCCCGAAGGCCCTAACGTCGGAGTACAAATCGACTGTTGATTACATAAGACACACGTCGAAGGATTGTCGACTTCAGGTGAAAGCACTCTGGGAGAAAGTGTAGGAGGAAAGTTTTGAAACTTTGGAAGGCCGGAGATCTGAAGCAATTCACAGTCATTGATCTATGGGAGGAAACCCATCAACAGATCATGAACTCCGGGTAAAATCGTTCTGGGAGGAGGCAAGCAAGGAAAGTTGAGACTCTTGAAGCGCAAAGTCCCGAAGTGGATCTCGATCGTTTATCGTGAAAGAGGACGAGGACTGTTGATCTGGTCTTGGCTGGAAGTTTCGAAGTCCTGACAAGTGCTTTTTCAACTAAGAGAAGGGTCATGCCCATGGTAATATGCAGATTGAGAGCTGGGGGAAGGAGGTCTAAGGGCCGAATTGGTTGTCTTCGAGACAGAAAAGTGCTAAGGAAGGATTTAGTCTTGGTTTCTAGTCATGGTCACCTGGGAAGGTGGTTTGAAGGAAGCGCCTGCGCAGGATGAAATTTTGTGTCAGCCAAGGATAACAAGACACTGTTATTTTCGAAGAATGGGGATATGATCTCCATGAACAAAAAAAAAGAAAAAAAGACTATAGCATGGTTTGGCAATTTTTTACATCATATGAATAATTCTAACAAAATGGTCGCTTTCACAGTTTGCAGAATTAAGGGGTTTAAACACATCAAATCACGATGCATATTGAGGAAATGGAAGAAGTAAAGGGAGCCTCTAGTCATGATAAGGAGGTCGAAGGCTAGAATACCAGAGTTGGTAATGCAGAGATAGAGTCCAATGGACGCAAGGGAAAAGGAGAGCAGGAAACGTTAATAGAAACGATAAGAAGCCTGAATATGGAAGTGCAGAGCTACAAAGCAGACAACGAGAGACTGATGAGAGATAAAATTCAAATAAATGCTCGAGTGTTGTAGAGCTTAAATCAGTTGTAGAGACAAACAAAGAAGGGATCAAACTCAAGACAAGAGAAAGAAGGCAGGTGCCATGAAAGAAGGGATGATCATGGAAGAGCTGGTTATTCCATAAGTGCTAGCAAAGCTCATGGAAAACACTCACCTCCTTACTCAGAAAGAACATTTTATGCATCTAATGATCTCATAAGCAGTCTAAAGGTGTCTCCTGTCAGACACCAGAGAAGGAAACAAGAGGTAGATAGTTTTCAAGGAGAGCTGAGGAAGATCAAGCCACCTTCCTTTGAGGGTTAAAGGGAAAGGGAAGATGATGTCGAAGCATGTTTGCTTGGGATCAAGAGATATTTTCAGTTGCATAAATATTCATCCAACCTAGAAGCCAGGATTTCCACCTACCATTTACATGGGAAAGCTGCAATGTGGTGGGACCAATTGAAGCAAGTGGAACACATTAATGAGAGTAGGATCACTTGGAAGCAGTTCAAGAAGTACTTCCAGAAGGAGTACCTCTCAGAGCATTTCTATGACAAGAAAATGCAGAAGTTATTTGTACACATCACCTCTTTAAGTTGTTCAAAAGCTTTAGTTGCCTCTGGAGTCCATGAAAATGCATCCTTCTTAGTTAATGTTGTTAAAGGTGCTGCTATTCTTCCGTAGTTACGAACAAACTTGCGGTAGTAACCTGTCAAACCCAAAAATCCTCTAAGATTTTTTAATGTTTTGGGAATCGTCCAGNCCATCATGGCCTTAATCTTGTTAGGTTCTACCTTGACACCTTCATGAGATACAATATGACCCAAATACTCTACCTCTTTTACTCCAAAGAAACATTTGGATGGTTTAGCATATAATTGTTGCTCCTTTAGTAGTTGTAGCACCTTGTCAACATGTTGCACATGATCCTCCAAAGATTTGCTATAGATTAGTATATCATCAAAAAATACTAACATAAATTTTCGAAGGAAGGTCTTGGAAATGGAATTCATCAACCCTTGGAATGTGGAAGGTGCATTTGTAAGGCCAAAAGGCATGACCAAAAATTCATAATGGCCTTCATGAGTTCAGAATGTTGTTTTTGGGATATCTTCTTCCTTCATTCTGATCTGATGAT
>ML791193.1:192253-204648 GCA_009831015.1 Picea engelmannii
TAAATAAGGCCCACTATGGTAGTTAGATATAATAAATGTAAGAGGACTTCTTAGAAGGTTCTACTTCTAGAAGATTCCTCCTCTAGAATGTTCTTAGGTGATGGTAGCACTATATAAAGGGGCTCAAGCAATGTAATAAGACACGAAGAGAATTAATGTATTTGGAGCGGTATCTCAATAGGAGGATGCCCCCTCGAAGAGGCAAGTGAATAGGAGAGGATCCCTCCCATAATAGGATCCATTGTATGGTGTTGCCCTACCCTAAGGGTTTGATGGTAATAAAGAAGATTTTGCATATTGTTCTTGTGTATCTGTTGTAGTGTTTTTGTATTCAGTATTGGGTTCTTAACAGGTTCAAACAAACACTGTATGAGTGAGATATCGAGTTCTGATCATTTTGCCAAACACACAAAATTTTGCTAACTGTACAGTCCGTACAATATGACGTGGCAGAGTATGACCTCACACGTGGTAGGTGATGTGTCAGTGCTAATGTGGCAAGTGTTGATGTGGAAAATATGACTTGGCAAGTGTTGATTTGGCAGATGAGTGGGAGAATCATTTTAGGACACGTGGAATCTTGTTGGAAAATGGTATGGTGCCATGTGGCCCAGGCGTGGGTTGTCACGTGGCACCTTAGTTTTGGTGTAAAAATTATTTTGGAGTCTATGGGGATCGAACCCCGGACCTCCCACACACATGGAGTGTCTTGGAAAAGTCTGCCCAACCGTTGCGCCCATACAATAGTTCTTAACATATAATTTTATGAATTTTATTTAAATTTGAATGTGGTGTAGTATGGCGCGGGGTTCGGGTTGGGGCTTAGCCCCAACTCCTGGTCATATATGCCATACCATAGAACCCTACCACATGGGTTTGTGTAGGATTTAAACCACAAATGGATCTCTCCCACATATGCTTGACACTTGTCATTTTTTTGATTGTTGCAATGGGTGCCCTATATTCGTGCTAGGACGTGGCCATATGGCCCCCCATGCATCCAACACCTCCGAGGATTGGGGGCTAGGTTCGCTAACAATACGAAAAAATCATGCATTTTGTGGGAAAAACGTGTGTACTGGGTTTAGGCATGGGAAACACCTAGAATCTGAGTTACTGACATAGGAGTGTGTTTTGGCAAACCAGAGACAACAAGCTTGAAGGAAAAAATTACAGGAGGTCTATCTTCTTCCTTTTTTGGCGAAACCAGGTGCCGAAAAATCTCAGCTAAGGGTTTTTGGATGTTATGAATCCATTGGTACAGTTTTCAAAGGAATTTGGAGACTTCTATTATAGGTTTTTCTACAGGGAAGTTTCAGAGAGCTCTAGGGAGCTTAGGGCCACCATTGAAGGAGGCCATGCCCATGGGAGCCAAAGTCCATTTTCAGTGACTGAATAGTCATTTTTGATTAATTGATATGTTATGAACTCATTGG
This sequence comes from Picea engelmannii, assembly GCA_009831015.1. Classification (NCBI taxonomy): domain Eukaryota; kingdom Viridiplantae; phylum Streptophyta; class Pinopsida; order Pinales; family Pinaceae; genus Picea; species Picea engelmannii. The sequence goes on from ML791193.1 coordinate 193,690, forward strand.
AACAGGTTGAAAAGGAATTTGAGGAATTTTACAAGTGTTTTTCAATAAGGAAGATCAGGGAAGCTCAAGGCCACCAGTAGAAGAGGTCATGCCCAGATGAGCCATGGTCTGTTTTCAGAGATATAATAGTCATTTTGGGGGTTTTTATGTATTCTGAACCCAATGGTATAGTCAATAAATCCATTGGAGTTGAGAAACAACTTGTAAAAGAAATTTAACAAACTAATCCCATAGATCCTAGTCCATTGATGGATGCTCAAGGAGATGTAGCCCAGTTCGGGGTGAACTTCTTTATCATGTTCTTGTTGTTGTGAGTTTGTTGGTTACTATTTGCTGCAATTTATGTTTGTTGTTGTATTCTTTAAACAACATATTAAACCTTTTAAAAACCTCACACATAAACATCTAAAAGGAGCCTAAACTTGACACATAAATCCTCTTGCACAACTAAGACATGAGCAAGGTCCTGCAGTTTATTTTAATGGAGTAGAGGGTGCTTGCATAGCAAAACAAGTCAGCCCCCTATTTTTAGATCAGGTGGTATCACAACATAGTTTTTCTCATGTGATTGCCATTGATAGCTAGAGATTTAGTTGTTGGTATTATTTTGCAAGTTCTGTGTTGAAGTTTGTTATCTTGCAAGGATGGAGGAAGCTTCAAACAGTAAGATTTCTCATACATCTTCATCAGACAAGTTCTTTGACAAAGATATGTTGAAGGCGTTTGTAACCATGAGAAATATGGTGCAAGAGATGTGGGAAGATAGGAAGGAGAGCACTATCCTTCAAGAGCAGTTGATGGCCATGAAGGATGAGAAGCACCAACTTCTTAAAAAGTTGCATGAGATGGAGACTCAGATCCATGAGGCAAAAGAAACCCTTACCAAGTACATGCATGAACATGATGTATGTAATGTTAGTTTTTCTTCAAATTCCTCTCAAGATGAATGCTTTGGTGCTTTTGAAAATCATACTAGAGGAATAGGGTCCAAGTTATTGATAAAAATGGGCTATGAAGGTAGAGGGTTAGGCAAACATGCATAAGGCATTGTTGAGCCTATTATTGTTGAGGAGAGGCCCAAGTATAGGGGTCTTGGATATGGACAAAAAGATGTAGCATATTCCAAAGTTGAGGAGACAAGGGAAACAATTCCAAGAACAAATTTTGTTGCATGTTCAATCCCTCAAGCACGCAAAGTGTGTGTTCAAGATGAATGCAAATGTGTGAAACAAGAGAGTTTTGAAATCCATGAGGACAAGAACATCATTGTTGGTCTTCAAAAGAGAGCTAGTAACTCTTCAAATTCACCTCCTCAAGAAGGCGATAAAGGTGAATGTTCAAGGTATATTTCTGCCTGTAATTCAGTTTCTTTTGATTATGTTAAACATGGTAAATTTGGATGTAAAAATGGAAGAAAAAGTCCATGTGCATATTGTGGTTTAGATAACGATCATGTTTCAAGATGTTGGAAAAGATTGACCACATTCAGGAAACTTTCCAAGCAAAGACAACTTGAAAAGAAGATGCAAAAGATTTGCACTCACTGCCAGAAGAAGGGTCATCTCATTAACCAATGTTGGACATTGCATCCAACCACCCATTCACAACACAAGAAGCATATGGATAAAGAGACTGGAAAGAATGGAAGAGGAGATTCGGTCATCGATGTGAGTCAAGATGATTCACAAGAAGAGGATTTTCAGCAAAAAAAGTCACCACTGAATTGACTTGGTAAGAAATGGTTAGAATTATTAAACAAGTAAGGATTTCATTTCTCTGTTTGTAGATGCATATTTCAGCCTTATGTATGAATTTCTGTTGAAAGTATGACAAGTTGCAACAATTTATCATAACATGTATGATGCAAGATTGCATGTGAATGAAATTCTATTGAAGGCATTCTTGTTGTTTCACAACTTCGACAGGAGGATGTAAAAGATGGGTATGATACTCACTTATTGTAGCCATTTATATTTTCATTTCAGTTCTTATGTACCCACATGTTTTTGGGTTTATGTACTTATGTTTGTACTTGAAGGAGAGTTGAAGAGCTTTGCACATGCATGTCATTTTGTATGTGTAAAAAATGAACTTTGAGATAGTTTCATTATGAGTAACTCCTGAATGTAACATGGTTTTGTATCATGATTGTCGACTTGTCATTTTGGAAGGTCGATGTGTTTTAAATGAGTCTCGACTTGTGTCGATGTTGTCTTGATGACTATGTTGTGTCGATCATGTTTTTCGACTTATGTTTAGTCGATGGTGTTTGTCGGCTTGTAAGTCGATATTGAGCACACCAAGATGCAGGAAAATGCCATGTACTTTTATGAAGTACAAGATGTGACTGTTATTACGTGAAGATCAAAAGACTTTGTTGGCATCATTTTCATTCTTGCATAAAATTTGTTTTCAAGATTGATGGTTTCTTGGATTGTGACAAGATGTCACAGGAAAGGTTTTTGTAGCCATTGTTGAGCGGATTGTGTTGACGCCAAAGAGTTCACAAGAGGGAATTGATTCTCAATGGGAAGGCTGATAGTATTCCAAGCACAAAGAGAACAGTGGGTCAGTAGCAGCCAGAGAACAGTGGTTGACGGACATAGCCAGTTGCAGTGCAAGCATGTCAAGGTACCCAGGTGATTGCCAAAACGACTTTTCAAGTAGAATCAGTTGATATAACTTGGAAGGAGAAGAGTATTGAAGCTCAGGTAGATAATCATCAACTTTTGTGGGACCAAAATATTTTCAGTGTGAAGGAGTGATAAGAATCTGGACTAGGGGTCAAAATTTAGCCCAAAAAATAAAATGTTAGGAATTTCTTCAAAACGGACATGTACGTAGGCATCGTCCTCACAAACCCAGAGCAACTCAAACAACTTCAAACAGAAACTGTATGAGTGAGATATGACTTTCTGATCATTTTGCCAAATAGGCAAAAGTTTGTTGATTGTACAGTCCGTACAAGATGACGTGGAAAAGTACAACCTCACATGTCGCATGTGACGTGTCAGTGCTGACGTGGCAAGTGTTGATTTGGAAAATCTCATGTGGAAAGAGTTGATTTGGTAGATGAGTGGGTGAATCATTTTAGGACATGTGGCATGTTGTTGGAAAATGGTATGGTGCCACGTGTCCTAGGCGTGAGCTGCCACGTGGCACCTTGGTTTTGGTGTAAAATTTATTTTGGAGTCGGTGGGGATCGAACCCCAGACCTCCAAAACACATGGAGTGTCTTGGAAAAGGCCTCCAAACCGTTTCACCTACACAATAGTTCTTAACATATAATGTTTTGAACTTTATTTAAATTCGAATGTGGTGTAGTATGGCGCGGGGTCCAGGCTGGGGCTTAGCCCCAACCCCCGGTCGTATACACCATACAATAGGACCCTATCACATGGGTTTTCTTGGGATTTAAAACACAAATGGATCGCTCCCACACGTGATTGACACTTTTCATTTGTTTGACCATTGCAACGCGTGCCCTATATTCACGCTAGGATGTGGCCATATGCCCCCCATGCGTGCAACACCTTCGTGGATTGGGGGATAGGTTCGCTAATGGTGCGAAAAAATCAATAATTTTGTGGGAACAACGTGCATGCTATGTCTAGGCATGGTAAATTCCCAGAAGTCGAGTTACTAATACAGGAGTGTGTTTTGGCAAACCAGAGACAACAAGCTTGAAGGAGAAAATTGCAGGAGGTCTATCTTCTTCATTTTTTTGGCCAAACTAGGTGCCGGAAAATCCCATCTAGGGGTTTTTGGATGTTCTGAATCCATTGGTACAGTTTTCAAAGGCATTTGGAGACTTCTATTGCAGGTTTTTCTACATGGAAGTTTCAGAGAGCTCCAGGGAGCTTAGGGCCACCATTGAAGAAGGCCATGCCCAGGGGAGCCAAAGTCCATTTTCAATGATTTAATAATCATTTTTGATTAATTGATATGCTCTAAACTCATTTGGACATGTTGCGAAGGCATTTGAGGAATTTTATAGGTGTTTTTTCACAAGTAAGCTCGAGTAAGCTCAAGGCCACCAATAGAAGAGGTCATGCCCAGATGAGCCATGGTCTGGTTTCAAAGATCTAATAGTAATTTTTGGGGTTTTTTATGTATTCTAAACCCAATGGTACAGTTAGTAAATTTATTGGATTTGAGCAACATCTTGTAAAAGAAATTTTAAAAACTAGACCCATAGAGCCTAGTCCATTGATGGAGGGTCAAGGAGATGTATCCCAGTTGGGAGTGAACTTCTTTATAATGTTCTTGTTGTTCTGAGTTTGATGTTTATTATTTGCTGCAATTTATGTTTGTTGTTGTATTCTTTAAACAACATATTTAACCTTTTAAAAACCTCACACATAAACATCTAAAAGGAGCCTAAACTTGACACATAAATCCTCTTGCACAACTAAGACATTGAGCAAGGTTCTGAAGTTTATTTTAATGGAGTAGAGGGTGCTTGCATAGAAAAATAAGTCAGCCCCCTATTTTCAGATCAAGTGGTATCAAAGCATAGTTTTTCTCATGTGATTGCCATTAATAGCTAGAGATTTAGTTGTTGCTATTATTGTGCAAGTTTTGTGTTGAAGTTTGATATCTTGTAAGGATGGAGGAAGCTTCAAACAGTAAGAGTTATCATACGTCTTCATTAGCCAAGTTATTTGACAAAGAGATGTTGAAGGCATTTGTAACCATGATAAATATGGTGCAAGAGATGTGGGAAGATAGGAAGGAGAGCAATGTCCTTCAAGAGAAGTTGATGGCCATGAAGGAGGACAAGCACCAACTTCTTGAAAAGTTGCATTAGATGGAGACTCAGCTCCATGAGGCAAAAGAAACCCTTACCAAGTACATGCATGAACAAGAGGTATGTAACGTTAGTTTTTCTTCAAATTCCTCTCAAGATGAATGCTTTGGTGTTTTTGAAAATCATACTAGAGGAATAGGCTCCAGGTTATTGTTAAAAATGGGCTATGAAGGTATAGGGTTAGGAAAACATGCACAAGGCATTGTTGGGCCTATTACTGTTGAGGAGAGGCCCAAGTATAGGGATCTTGGATATGAATAGAAAGATGTAGCATATTCCAAAGTTGAGGAGACAAGGGAAACAATTCCAAGAACAACCTTTGTTGCAAGTTCAATCCCTCAAGCATGCAAAGTGTGTGTTCAAGATGAATGCAAATGTGTGAAAAAATAGAGTTGTGACAGCCATGAGGAAAAGAACATTGTTGTTGGTCTTCAAAAGAGAGCTAGTAACTCTTCAAATTCACCCCCTCAAGAAGTCGATAAAGGTGAATGTTCAAGGTATATTTCTGCCTGTAATTCAATTGCTTTTGATTATGTTAAACATGGTAAATTTGCATGTAAAAATGGAAGAAAATATCCATGTACATATTGTGGTTTAGATAACCATCATGTTTCAAGATGTTGGAAAATATTGACCACATTCAGGAAACTTTCCAAGCAAAGGAAACTTGAAAAGAAGATGCAAAAGATTTGTACTCACTGCCAGAAGAAGGGTCATCTCATTAACCAATGTTGGACATTGCATCCAACCAACCATTCACAACACAAGAAGCAGATAGATAAAGAGACTAGAAATAATGGAAGAGGAGATTCCATCATCGATGTGAGTCAAGATGATTCACAAGAAGAGGATTTTTAGAAGAAAACATCACCACTGAATTGGCTTGGTAAGAAATGGTTAGAATTCTTAAACACGTAAGGCTTCCATTTCTCTATTTGTAGATGCATATTTCAGCCTTATGTATGCATTTATGTTGGAAGTATGACAAGTTGCAGTAGTTTATCATAACTTGTATGATGCAAGATTCCATGTGAATGAAATTCTATTGAAGGCATTCTTGTTGTTGCACAACTTCGACAGGAGGATGCAAAAGATGGGTATAATACTCACTTATTGCAGCCATTTATCTTTTCATTTTATCTCTTATGTACCCACATGTTTTTGGGTTTATGTAGTTATGTTTGTACTTGAAGGAGAGTTGAAGAGATTTTCACATGCATGTGATTTTGTATGTGTAAACACTGAACTTTGAGATAGTTTCATTATGAGTGACTCATGAATGTAACATGGTTGTGTATCATGATTGTTGACTTGTCATTTTGGAAGGTAGATGTGTTTTAAATGAGTCTCGACTTGTGTTGATGTTGTCTTGACGACTATGTTGTGTCGATCATGTTTTTCGACTTATGTTTAGTCAATGGTGTTTGTTGGCTTGTAAGTCGATATTGAGTACACCAAGCTGCATTAAAACACCATGTATTTTGATGAAGTACAAGATGCGACCATTATTGCTTGAAGATAAAAAGACTTTGTTGGCATCATTTTCATTCTTGCATAAAATTTGTTTTCAAGATTGATGGTTTCTTGGATAGTGACAAGATGTCGCAGGAAAGTTTTTTGCAGCCATTGTAGAGCGGATTGTGTTGACGCCAAAGAGTTCACAAGAGGGACTTGATTCTCAGTAGGAAGGCCGAAATTCTTTCAAGCACAAAGAGAACAGTGGGTCAGCAACAACCAGAGAAAAGGGGTTGAGGGACATAGCCAGTTGCAGTGCAAGCATGTCAAGATACCTAGGTGATTTCAAAAAATACTTTTCAAGTAGAATTAGTTGATAGAACTTGGAAGGAGAAGAGTATTGAAGCTCAGGAAGATAATCATCAGCTTTTGTGGGACCAAAATATTTTCAGTGGGAAGGAGTGATCAAAATCTGGACCAGGGGTCAAAATTTAGCCCAAAAATTAAAGTGTTAGTAATTGCTTCAAAACGAACAGGTGCATAGGCCTCGTCCTCATGAACCCAGTGCAAATCAAACAGGTTCAAATAGACACTATATGAGTGAGATATCATGTTCTGATCATTTTTCCAAACCGACAAAAGTTTGCTGACTGTACAGTCTGTACAAGATGATGTGGAAAAGTATGACCTCACACGTTGGAGGTGATGTGTCAGTGCTGACATGGCAAGTGTTGATTTGGAAAAGTTGACATGGAAAGCATTGATTTTTCATATGAGTGGGCGAATCATTTTAGGACATGTGGCATGTTATTGGAAAATGGTATGGTGCCACGTGGCCCAGGCATGGGCTGCCACATGGCACCTTGGTTTTGGTGTAAAATTTATTTTGGAGTATGTGGGGATCGAACCCCGAACCTCCCAAACGCATGGAGTGTATTGGCCAAGTCCGCCCAACCATTGCGCCTACACAATAGTCCTTAACATATAATGTTTTGAATTATATTTAAATTTGAATGTGGTGTAGTATGGCACGGAGTCCGGGATGGGGCTTAGCCCCAACCCCCGGTCGTATACGCCATACCATAGGACCCTACCACATGGGTTTTCACAAGATTTAAACCATAAACAGATCTCTCCCACACGCGCTTAACACTTGTCATTTGTTGGACCGTTGCAACGGGTGCCCTATATTCACGCTAGGACGTGGCCATATGGCCCCCCATGCGTCCAACACCTCCGTGGATTAGGGGATAGGTTCGCTAACGATGCGACAAATTCACACATTTTATGGGAACGACGTGCGTGTTGGTTCTAAGCACGGTAAACACCTAGAAGTGGGGTTACTAACACAGGAGTGTGTTTTGGTGAACCAGAGACAACAAGCTTGAAGGAGAAAATTGCAGGAGGTCTATCTTCTTCATTTTTTTGGCCAAACCAGGTGCCGAAAAATCCTAGCTACGGGTTTTTGGATGTTTTGAATCCATTGGTACATTTTTCAAAGGCATTTTGAGACTTCTATTGCAGGTTTTGCTGCAAGGAAGTTTCAGAGAGCTCCAGGGAGCTTAGGGCCACCATTGAAGGAGGTCATGCCCAGGGGAGCCAAAGTCCATTTTCAGTGACCGAATAGACATTTTTGACTAATTGATATGCTTTAAACTCATTCAGACAATTTGCGGAGGCATTTGAGTAATTTTACATGGTTTTTTTTCCACAAGTAATCTCAGGGAAGCTCAAGGCCACCAATAGAAGAGGTCATGCCCAGATGAGACATGGTCTATTTTCAAAGATCTAATAGTAATTTTTGGGGTTTTTATGTATTCTGAACCCAATGGTATAGTCATTAAATCCATTGGAGTTGAGAAACATATTTTAAAAGAAATTTTACAAATTAATCCCACAAAGCCTAGTCCACTGATGGAGGCTCAAGGAGATGTAGCCCAGTTGGGGGTGAAATTATTTATCATGTTCTTGTTGTTGTGAGTTTTTTGTTTATTATTTGATGCAATTTATATTTGTTGTTGTATTCTTTAAAAAACATATTTAACCTTTTAAAAACCTCACACATAAACATCTAAAAGGAGCCTAAACTTGACACATAAATCCTCTTGCACAACTAACACATTAAGAAAGGTCCTGAAGTTTATTTTAATGGAGTAGAGGGTGCTTGCATAAAAAAACAAGTCATCCCCCTATTTTCAGATCAGGTGGTATCAAAGCAGAGTTTTTCTCATGTGATTTCCATTAATAGCTAGAGATTTGGTTGTTGGTATTATTGTGCAAGTTCTGTGTTGAAGTTTGATATCTTGCAAGGATGGAGGAAGCTTCAAACAGTAAGAGTTCTCATACATCTTCATTAACCAAGTTCTTTGAAAAATAGATGTTGAAGGCATTTGTAACCATGAGAAATAATGTGCAAGAGATGTGGGAATATAGGAAGGAGAGCATTGTCCTTCAAGAGCAATTGATGGCCATGAAGGAGGAGAAACACCAACTTCTTGAAAATTTACATGAGATGGAGACTCAACTCCATGAGGCAAAATAAACCCTTACCAAGTACATGCATGAACATGAGGTATGTAACGTTAGTTTTTCTTCAAATTCCTCTCAAGATGAATGCTTTAGTGTTTTTGAAAATCATACTAGAGGAATAGGCTCCAAGTTATTGTTAAAAATGGGCTATGAAAGTAGAGGGTTAGGCAAACATGCACAAGGCATTGTTGAGCCTATTACTGTTGAGGAGAGGCCCAAGTATAGGGGTCTTGGATATGAACAGAAAGATGGAGCATATTCCAAAGTTGAGGAGACACGGGAAACAATTCCAAGAACAACTTTTGTTGCAAGTTCAATCCCTCAAGCATGCAAAGTGTGTGTTCAAGATGAATGCAAATGTGTGAAAAAAGAGAGTTGTGACAGCCATGAGGACAAGAAAAACGTTGTTAGTCTTCAAAAGAGATCTAGTAACTCTTCAAATTCACCTCCTCAAGAAGGCGATAAAAGTGAATGTTCAAGGTATATTTTTGCCTGTAATTTAGTTGCTTTTGATTATGTTAAACATGGTAAATTTGCATGTAAAAATGGAAGAAAAAATCCATGTACATATTGTGGTTTAGATAACCATAATGTTTCCTTATGTTGGAAAATATTGACCACATTCAGGAAACTTTCCAAGCAAAGGAAACTTGAAAAGAAGATGCAAAAGATTTTCAATCACTTCCAGAAGAAGGGTCATCTCATTAACTAATGTTGGACATTGCATCCAACCACCCATTCACAACACAAGAAGTAGATGGATAAAGAGACTGGCAAGAATGGAAGAGGAGATTTCGTCATTGATGTGAGTCAAGATGATTAACAAGAAGAGGATTTTCAGAAGAAAAAGTCACCACTGAATTGGCTTGGTAAGAAATGGTTAGAATTCTTAAACAAGTAAGGCTTCCATTTCTCTGTTTGTAGATGCATATTTCATCCTTATGTATGCATTTTTTTTGAAAGTATGACAAGTTGCAGCAGTTTATCATAACATGTATGATGCAAGATTGCATGTGAATGAAATTCTATTGAAGGCATTCTTGTTGTTGCACAACTTCGACAGGAGGATGTAAAAGATGGGTATGATACTCACTTATTGCAGCCATTTATCTTTTCATTTCAACTCTCATGTACCCACATGTTTTTGGGTTTATGTACTTATGTTTGTACTTGAAGGAGATTTGAAGAGCTTTGCACATGCATGTGATTGTGTATGTGTAACCATTGAAATTTGAGATAGTTTCATTATGAGTGACTCATGAATGTAACATGGTTGTGTATCATGATTGTTGACTTGTCATTTTGGAAGTTCGATGTGTTTTAAATGAGTTTCGACTTGTGTCGATGTTGTCTTGACGACTATGTTGTGTCGATCATGTTTTTCGACTTATGTTTAGTCGATGGTGTTTGTCATCTTGTAAGTTGATATTGAGTACACCAAGTTGCATTAAAACACCATGTATTTTGATGAAGTACAAGATGCGACCGTTATTGCTTGAAGAGAAAAAAACTTTGTTGGAATCATTTTCAATCTTGCATAAAATTTGTTTTCAAGATTGATGGTTTCTTGGATTGTGACAAGATGTCGCAGGAAAGTTTTTTGTATCCATTGTAGAGAAGATTGTGTTGACGCCAAAGTGTTCACAAGAGGGACTTGATTCTTAGTGGGAAGGATGACAGTATTCCAAGCACAAAGAGAACAGTGGGTCAGCAACAACCAGAGAACAGTGGTTGAGGGCACTACTACATATGGGTGGATTATTCCACGAAAAGTTTCCACGCTTCCACTACTTTCATAAAATTTTTTAAACAGGGTGGGATTTCTGTCGCTATTGCCATGAACGTTCGTCGCAATATCGATGAAAATCTTAATTTAACCTAGTCGAGATTTTCGTCGCTATAGCGACAATCTTTCGTGGCAATAGCGACGAAAATTTTGTCTATCTCATTGGTCAGTGTTAATGGGTAGTTGACTATTTTATCTATATATAAGTGACTTTAAGAGACTTTGCAACACAATTTCTATAGTTGTGACACTGTTCTTGGCTTTTGTTTGAGCTGTTTATTTTTTCCATCACCCACCGGTTGAACAAATCCAATTCTCGATCTACATAGCTTGGATTTTGAACTTGCAAGGTTAGTATGTTATTTTTTATTGATGTACT
>ML791193.1:206365-223227 GCA_009831015.1 Picea engelmannii
CAAAATTCGCCTATCAGAGGCATGTTCAATCATCCAAGGTGTGGTGTCCCTTCAGCCGAATTCAGACGGATAACTTTCATCATAGACCGCCTTAACTGTGCATGGCTCCTGCAGGGGAGATAGTTGCAACATTAAAGGCCAACATGGCATGTGCAGACTTTCTCTAGTCAGATGAGGACCAACCATGACCCTTTGGAGAAAATCAGTGTATAGGACCATCTCGGGCAGACTGTCTGTCGGAACCCCCATGCCTTGCATTCAATAAGTGAGCTGAGGTTTTAACTACCTCTGTTCAGCTTCATTTAATTCTTTAGCGAGGACCAAGATCGAAGTTGGGCTGAACTGGTCTTGGAGGACGCGATATTCCCTTCTGTGGAAAAACCCGACACTTTGGCACCTTCGCATAACTCTCTTCCTTTCTCAAGTGACCGCGGGCCCCACTTTTGGTTATTTTGGTGCTATCGGGGTTCGAGGTTTTGAGATGTGGAACAACATGAAACTCTCACCCCTCGAACTTCCGAATGCCAAAATGCCGACGTGACTAAAACTCGCGCCATGCATCCTCTGGATGGACGGCTGCTATTCTCCCCTGCACACTATGGGCGCAACCTATTGTGTTAAATTCGTCGCAACTTCCTTATTCGCGATTTCCCGCCAACCGTTGATCTGCTCATATGGATGGATTCGGACCGTTGACAATATAATCCTGCCCGCTCGCTTGATTTTAAGTCCGAAAGGGACTTTTTTTGTGCGCTGCGCTTGGGCGCTCCTCGTTCAACCTGCAGACTTGGATATCCCGATGCTGAAGACAAGAATTGTCGCTAACATATAGGCTCCATGGGGGATAGAGTCATCCTTGTGATGCTCTAAGAACTCATTCTGCAGTTTCAGTGCCTTGCTGTTGGGCTATGAGTCATTTACTAAGCTGAAAATATAAAAACAGAAAATGAACAAAGAACTAACGGACAATATTTACAAACAAAGGCGTTATCTAAGGCTCAAGCAAAACATTTCTTCAGAAAATGCCCATTCACTGGGCTGTTGAAAACCTCTTCACCCTCCAGATCATGCAATTGGTACGTGTTGTTTGAGAAAACTTCAGATATTTTGAAGGGGCCGATCCATAGGGCGTCAAACTTGTTATGTTTGCCTTTATCCTGTCTGGGTGCATCCCACTTAAGTACCAAATCCCCAATCTAGAACTCCTTCTTCCTAACCTTCTTGTCAAAAGCCTGTTTGACCCGTTGTTGATGACTATGAGCTGTGTCTCTCACCTGTTCCATGATCTTCTGTACTTATACTATCTGATGAATCCTTCTGATCATATGATCCGGCTCTCCTTCATAATCTTGAAAGAACTTTTCCACAGGTAAGGCGAGCTGAGTAGGGAAGACAACCTCTGTTCCATAAACAAGTTGGAAAGGTGAGGTGCCCAGGGACTTTTTTGTTGTCACCTGGTCGGCCCATAGAGAAAATTTGAGCTTTGAATCCCAGTCTCTTTTATTGTCTTCCAATAATTTTTTAATGAGCTTGATCAGACTTTTATTGGAAGACTCTGCCAGTCCATTTCCTTGAGGATAATAGGGAGTAGAGTGGATCAGCGAAATCTCAAACTGTTCACAGAACTTAACCAAAGGCTCAGACCTGAAAGAGGTAGCATTGTCGGTGACGATTTTACTGGGACAGCCAAATCTGGCTATGATATCCTCCAGGAATCTGATGATTACTTTGTGAGAAGTGCTCCTGGTAGGGGTAGATTCTATCCATTTGGTGAAATAGTTTGTCACAGTCGGGATCCACCTGTGTTGACCACTTGAGGGAGGATGAATTTCTCCAATGAAGTCCAACCCCCACTATTGAAAAGGTGTTGCAGCTACTATGGGCTTTAATGGCAGTGGTTTGAGCTGTTGTTTTCCTGAGAACTTTTGGCATTTGATGCAAACTCTGATTTCCCTGCAGACATCAGCGAATAAAGTAGGCCAGTAATATCCAACCCTAAGGATATTATGAGCTGTGGTCTTCCAGAAATGATGCCCCACACAAAGGCCGTTATGGAAATCAAATATAACCTTCTAGGCTTCTTGCGGGTCCAGACATCTTAAAAATACCCCTAAAGGGTCTCTCCAGTACAAGGCTTGGTCAATGAGACAATATCTGACCGCCTTGAGCTTTAAATCTCTCGCCTTGCTTTTTCCCATTCCATCATGAGGCTTCAATTCTTGCAAAAAATACAAGATATCCTTGTACTAGGTGCATGCTGCTAGTTATAAGGCACCCTGAGAATTCTTATTGGATGACTCAACTTGCGGATTTTTTGAGCAGGCGTTGATGTAGCTAATCCCCAAGGCTTTGCAATTGGATTCAGCCAGTAGCTTGGCTAAACCCTGCCCCTTTATCAAATTGGTGGGATTAATCTCCAAATCAAACTCTAGGATTTTGGCAATCCACTTCCCTCTTTTCCCATCCATGTCAGGATGTATAAGGATGTCCTTCACAGAGGCTGAAGGAACGTATGCTATTACCTTTTAGTGAAAAACATAGATCCTGAAATATTTGAGGGCCTTTACTAAGGCATAAGCCTTCTTTTCCATGATTTCATACATGATCTCTACATCTCTTAATGCCTTGCTGAAGAAGGCAATGGGTTTTTCTCGCCCTTCCTCGTGTTTCTGCAACAAGACCGCTGCTACTGTATCGAAGGAAGCAAAAGAGAAAAATAGGAAGGGTTTGGAATAATTAGGACTAATCAGCACAGGTGCTTCAGTTAGTGCCCTTTTTATTTGGACAAAAGATTCCCTGGGTTCAGCGGTCCACTTCACTTCATTTCCCTTCCTGAGCATGGTTGTGATGTGTTTCACCAACTCAGCAAAATTTGAGACGAATCTTCTCAAGAAATTAATCTTCCCCAAAAAATCCTGAACTTCCTTCTTGGATCTAGGAGGTGATAGGGTTTGAATTGCCTCTACCCTGCTAGGATCAATCCTCACTCCCTTTGCTGATACTATATGGCCTAGCATCTTTCCCTCCATCATAGAGAACAAGGATTTATTTGGATTTAGGGAGAGAAAAAACCTCCGACACTTCAAGAAAACTTTCATCAAGTGGCAGTGATGCTCCTTGTCTGACATGAAGAAGACTGTGATGTCATCTAGATATATTACCACAAACTAGTCCTTCTCCTCGATGAAGGCTATGTCCATGGCTCGCTGAAATGTTGCTCCTACATTCATCAATCCGAAAGTCATTTTTGCATACATGAATGTGCCCCAAGGAGTGGTGAAGGTCATTTTTTCCCTGTCCTCAGGCATGACTAATATCTGGTTGTAACCAGAAAAACCATCAATCATGGATATTCTAGATGCACCGGTGACCTTCTGCAAGATGTGTTCCATGTTGGGCAAGGGATAATTATCTTTCATTGAGCTCCTGTTCAGGTTCCTGAAATCAACACAGAGTCTGATTTATCCACTTTTCTTCCTTACTGGGACCAAATTGGCCACCCATTCGAAAAATCTCAAGGGGACAATGATTTGGGCATCTAGCAATTTCTTCACTTCTTTCTCCATGACTGGTAGCAACATGGGATTTATCTGTCTCAACTTCTGCCTGAATGGCCTAGCCTCTTCTTTCAATGGGATCTTATGTTGAATGACAGATGTGTCATAAGTCTTGAGGTCTTCATACGCCCATGCAATCACATCAGCGAATTCCTTTAATAACTTAGTATATTCCTCTCTTTATTCATTGGTCAGGATGCTTGACAATTTGACAAACTTAGGCTCATTCTGTGTGCCAATTTTGCATTTGGCTATGTCATCATCTTCATTTGAAACACCACCCTTTACTTCCACATCATTTTTGTCGAACAGTATTTCTAAAGGGACCAATCCCCTCGGAATGTGATTGCTAGGCAGTTGAATAATCTGATGATTAAAATTTTTATTCAAGAATACCTCAGAGGGGGGGTCACCTTCGAGGTCAGGATCTTGATCAATTTGAAATGCAGAAAACTCATCGACAGACTAAAGAAATTTTTCGATTTCAAGATCGTCCTCGAATACCTCCGAATGCTTTACATTGTCCAGGATGGATGGTCTGTATCTTATTTCGACCTCACCATGGATCTTCGACGACAGAGGGACCCTGAACAGACTAGCCGAGACCGCTAAGGAGTCGGCCGAGGTATTTTCTTCCCTTTGGACAAAAGTAATGTTGAAAGCTGAGAAGAAATTATCAACCAGGTCCCATACCTCATTTCTGTAACTCCTGAGCCGAGGATGCTTGGCCCGATAAACATTCCTGACCTGTTGGATTATCTATTCTGCATCTCTGAACACTGAAACCTCTTCAATTCCCATTTATTTTGTAGCCCTCATACCCAGAATAAGATCTTCATATTCCGCCACATTGTTGGTAGTTTCAAATTCCATCTTGTATGACAGGGATATGGTCTCTTGACAGGGCGATATGAAAATCACCCCAGCGCCTGTGCCTATACTGGAGGAAGCTCCGTCAAAGAACATCTTCCAAACCGAGGTGGTTGGAGGAGGTATCTATTGGTTAATAATAGACCACCTTTTTATCTATAAAGGGACCTCGGGAGTTTCAGCTATTTGTAACAAACTAGACCCTAAGTCAGTGTCCAGTGCAAAGATGGGGTGGTTAATGGGTTTTGTTTCATCATTGACAATATAGGCTAGTTGGGCTTCTCTATACAATCTCCTGTGTTCACCTTCGAAGACTGGAATGGTGGCATATGTGAGATATATTTGTAAATTTCCCCCAAGTATTTTAATCCAAGACCTAGACAACAACATGCTAAACTTGGGGGGAACATCAGCTACCACAATGTCCATGACCACACTCTTCATGGGCAGCTGGAATAGAGAGACCACCAGATCTTTGATGACTCCAAGACATTGCACCCTCCTTGAATCAAAAGAGTACAAATCATGATAGGCCTTTTTCACTTCCAGTCCCATCTCTTCCATGACTATCTTGGGCATAAGGTTATGGGAAGCTCCTGAATCCATGAGGCAATTATGAAACACTTTATCATGTATGTCCAGGGAGGTGTAGAAGGGAGGGGATGAATCATCTCTGTCTCCTACCATGGGTCCTAAGATGATGGTTGGATTCTCATCTTGAAGGTTCACTGAGTCAGAGGGAGGCTGAGGGGACTTAGGTTGTAGTAGCTTAGAGGGGGACCTTTTAAAGTCTTCATTTTTAACTAGCTTAGATATGGGGACGGGAATCCTGATCTTTTGAATTTCATGCTCAAAATTAAAGGAGTAAATAGGCTTAGGATCTTCCCTTACCTCAGTGACAGGTTCTTTGGCTACTGGTAAAGCACTCTGAGTTCTCTTTTCTTTAGTTGTGGTTAATGCAGTTTTAGTAGGCCTATCTGCTATGAGGGGTTGGTCTTGGCTGTCAAAGTCTCCTTCTTTCTTTCTTGACCTGAGATTGTATCTGTTAGAGGTGTGACCGGCCCTTTCTCCCTTTCCTAACTCATGGATCTGAATGTTCATCAGGGATTTTTCATATGCAGACTGAGTCAAATGGGGAAAAGGAGGAGCTTCTTCAACACAATGAATTTCAGGGTCAAATTCGACTATCTTCTCCCCTTCCTCATGAGTAACCAGGTTGTTTTGGAGAGGGGTTTGAATCCTTTGATCCTCTCTGTCTTTTTCCATTTGTTCCCTTGGGAAGGCCCATGGTCCATTGTTATTAGGTCTTCTGAAACCTCTATTATCAGCATTCTAGGGATTTCTGTACATGGGCTTCTCTTCTAACTCCCACCTTTCCATCCTGGCAGAAAGTGATTTTAGTACTCTAGATGTCTCATCTGCCTGATGGGGCATGGGAGAGGAACTGGATGGGGAGGCTTCAGGCCTTTTCTTAGATATGTTTCTATCAGAAGCATTCCTGAGTCGTTCAACAACCAATATGTTAGACTCTACTTCCACGGCTGCATCCTGCATGTGGGCCAGGGTAGTGTCTCTTCTTTCCCTCAGCAGTAGGCAAAAATCAGGATCAAAAGCACTAGCATAAGTGATCTTAGCCGAGGCTTTTGAGGGCTTTATCTCAACGGGAATTTTATTATACATTTTATTGAATCTCTTGGAGAAGTCAGAGACAGACTCTCCTTCTTTTCTCTTCAAAGATCCAAACTCTGTCATATAATACATGAAATCTTTTTTATCTCCCCACTGTCTCAAAAAGGAATTATCTAAAGCTTCGATCCCATCAATAGATCCAAGGGGAAGGGCCTTGAACCATTTTCTAGCCTTTCCTTGGAGGCTATGGAAAAAAATCCTCATCCATACGTTTGCATGCATGATGACATTATCATTTGTGAAACTGTAAAAGGCTTCTAAGTGTTCATCTGCTGTTATGTCTCCCTCAACCATGAACTTGGGTAGTTGCTTGAGGTAAGCATTTGCCGAGAGGGCATTGAGGGACTAAGGTAACACAAGGGGAGCATACCTAGCGGCTATAATAGCCTCCATTTTGGTCATAGGGGGATTAGCACCAGCCATAGGAATATTAGGTGGAGGATAACTTGGAGGAGAAGGAGTTCGCGAAGGGGCTGCTGGGAATGAGTCTCGAAGTGGAGTGGGAAACAAGAGAGGATTTAAGGAAAAAGCTAACGAGCTCAAGTAAGAAGGCGCTCTTCTTTGTGCAGGAGTGGGGAAATATTCTGTAGTCTCGGGTCTACGCCAAGGAACAACTTCAGAGGAGAGGGGAGTGAAAAGGACTTATCCCTCCAATCCTAGAATAAGAGGGGAAAAATCAGCAGGAACACTCCCAAAATTCAGGAAACGGAAAACCTCTGAAGGAGGTCTATTAAGAAACTGAGGAGGAGAAAAAGGAGTTCTTACAGAAGGAGATGACGGATTACCTATTTCAGCGGTGGGAGCTTCTTCTTTAGGGGCCTTTCCTTTTCTGAGAACCACCTCTGGATCAGTTTTAGGTGTAGCCAGAGGCAGTTGTGGATGAGACCGCGTGTGTCTACCTCTGAAAGCCACAATTAACACGGCAGGTTCGCCACAGTGGAGTCGTCACAATGGAGTCGCCAGGTGCACAAAAACAATCTTTAAAAGGCTCTGATACCTGATGCACCTTCGGAATCAGAGGCTCAATGTCGTTCAATCCCGAGGAAAATTTTCAACTTCGTCCCCAGCAACGACGCCAGAAATGTTAGCGTCAGAAGTCACCCCTAGATTGCTTGCAGGAGCAGAGCCCGACGCCCATCAGTTTTATGTCATGGTAGCTTTGAATGGGTGATCGAATGGATAGAGACTCGGGAAGATATCACTCTAACTCAGGGACTGGGTCCAGCATGTAAGAAACAAAGGAGGTCTTGATCTAACTTCAGTCAGTGGGTTGATTAAAAGGTGAACAGGTGGAAGACTTGGAAAGAAGAGTGAGCAAACTACTTCAGGAAAGAGGCCTTTCAGTAATTTGTAGAAGAAAAACCCTGAATGCGAGATCCTTTGGTTCAGGGCTTCAAGAAACTGAAAGGGGGGACTTGACTGGACTCTCCAATTCCAAGTCATTCAGCGTTAGGAAAATCACAAGAACTGATTAGAGACGATGCAACTATTATAGTGATCCAATTCTACATCATCCTACAACAGTTACAAATTGACTGGATTCTCCAATTCCGAGTTGTTCTAACACAGTGTAAACAAAGACGTGAAAGAAACTGACATTCATAAGACAAGAAGTCTCAAAAGTCCATGCATAACCAGAACAACAATGCTTCATTAAATTTTTACCACTGGGAGCCTCGCTCAACCATTGATGGATTACAAAATACAAAGACTGAGTCTATATACTCAGCAAAGTTTGCCTATCAGAGGCATGTTCAGTCATCCAAGGTGTGGTGTCCCTTCAGCCAAATTCAGACGGATAACTTTCGTCAGACGCCGCCTTAACTGCGCATGGCTCCTGCAGGGGAGATAGTTGCAACATTAAAGGCCAACATGGCATGCACAGACTTTCTCTGGTCAGATGAGGACCAACCATGACCCTTTGGAGAAAATCAGTGTATAGGACCGTCTCGGACAGACTGTCTGACAGAACCCACGTGCCTTGCATTAAATAAGTGAGTTGAGGTTTCAACTACCTCTGTTCAACTTCATTTAATTCTTTAGCGAGGACCAGGATCGAAGTCGGGCTGAACTGGTCTTGGAGGACGTGATATTCCCTTCTGTGGAAAAACCCGATGCTTTGGTACCTTTTCATAACTCTCTTCCTTTCTCAAGTGACCGTGGGCCCCACTTTCGGCGCTTTCGACGCTATTGGGGTTCGGAGTTTCGAGATGTGGAACAACATGAAACTCTCACCCCTCGAACTTCTGAATGCCAAAACGCCGATGTGACTAAAACTCATGCCACGCGTCCTCTGTATGGATGGCTGCTATTCTCCCCTGCACACTATGGGCGTGACCTATTGTGTTAACTTCGGCACAACTTCCTTATTCACAATTTCCTGCCAACTGCGGATCTGCTCATATGGGTGGATCCGGACCGTTGACACTATAATCCTGCCCACTCGCTTGATTTTAAGTCTGAAAAGGTCTTTTTCTGTGCGCTGCTCTTGGGCGCTCCTCATGCAACCTGCAGACCTGGATATCCCGATGCCGAAGACAAGAATTGTCGCTAACAGATACATAGATTGATCCAAGACACGTTTTCTCCAATGGATGAGGACAATCAAGATGATAGTCATGATGTTGATCCTCTACTCGAGAAGTCACATCAACCTCTTTATGAAGGCTCAACAATAAATCTTTTATCTGCTATATTGTTGTTGGTGAACCTGAAGGTTTTGAATGGTTTATCAAACACATGTCTCATAGAGATACTAAGGTATTTAATTTGTTAATTATTTATGCTTGCATGTTCACAAATACTTAAAAGGTTCAATTTATTCCTATATTGCTATTTTTTTCTAATTTGTAAATTAGTATATTGATGATCAATATTGTTTACATTGACTTATTGTTTAGAATTTTGTAGATTGTTAGGTGATGTTCTATTAACGACGTCAAATATTTTGCCATGAACATATCGAGAAATATCCGTGATTATGAAAGAACTTGGAATGGACTATCAGGCTATTGATGCATGTCCTAATGATCATATCATATATTATGGACAATATGCATTAGAAAATGAATGCCCACAATGTCAAATAAGTAGATATCGAACTGATAAAGCATCAAATAAGGTGTCTCACAAAGTTCTTCGTTATATTCCGATAATTCCACATTTTCAACAGTTTTTCAGGTGCCAAAGTATAACACAGTTTATGGATTTCCATGCAAAGAAAAGAAGTTGAGACGATGTTCTTCGAATGCCTGTAGATGGTTCGGCATTGAACTACATCGAATAAAAGTGGCCAATTTTTAAATAAGAACCTCATAATGTTAGACTTTCGTTGGCAGTTGATGGTGTCAATCCATTTGGAGAGCTTCATTCTACGTACTCAGTGTGGCTTGTTTTTTTTATAAACAATAACCTTCCCCCTTGGATGTTGATCAAGAGAGAGCACACAATGTTGGCAATGATTGTTCCAAGTATTTAATTATCTTTTATTTGCTTTAAAGCATGACAACATATTTCATTTCTTTGTTTTGTGCATGGTAATTATTTCTTTTATATATGATGACATCTAGATAAGTATAATTAATCATGCATTAGGTTGAACCAATCAGGTAGGTACCAGGTTAAAGATATGAACGTATATATTAAGCCTCTCATCAATGAGTTATTGAAGTTATGGGTTGGCGTCACTATGTATGACATCTCTAGACCAATAGGGCAAAGACGATTTCAATTCCATGGAATTCTATCATGCACAATTCATGATGCTCCTGGGTTAACACATTTTTGTGGTATATTGTTATTTATTTTTTTGATTTAATATTATATATCTTTTTTGAAAAAATCATGCATTATTTTTAATTGTAACTCTATTTTGATGCTATATTTATTCATATATCTTGTAGGTATTCAAACAAAGGGTAAATTTGCATGCCCAGTTTGTGGTCCTAGGATAAAATATTGTCGTTCAAGGAGTTTAGCAAAGGAAGTGTTTGATGAGTTGATGCAGGAGCATCACAAGGGCATGCAAGCATAGCCAGCAGCGAGACAGCGTGGAGATAAGAGACAACTAGAAAATCACCGAGCACATTTTTTGAAAATGTTTTGAAATATTAATGAAGTCATTAAGTGGAGGCATGCTTGTATTATTGTAAAAGGACCTTGAGCGATCCGCTCTCGTCCATAGTAGATAGGAGCCTTTATGTGTAATGAATGTAGGTAGATAGAATTTAATTCTAGATTAGACAGTTTTAGAGCGCAAGAGGGAAACGGGATATAGACACCCTCATTGTATAGTTGTAACATGATTGTCAATATAGAGCAGAGAAGAGAAGAAGCATAGAGCTGTGTAGAAGAATTCCATGTACAAAAGTTCTGGATTAATACAAAAAGCCTTGACTCAGACTCATGGTTCTCATATATTCTCTGTGTATGCATTGTTGAATGTTATGCTCATGAATGTTTTACTCCTTCTGTCATGCATTTGTTGTTTATGCCATGTGTGTATGATTTCTTGTTAAATGTTTGAAATCTGGGAGGGAGAGTAAGGAATGAGTTTCAATTGTTTCTCTACTTGAGTGAGTAAAATTCCTGCAAGGAGTGCAGTGAAGTTTGTCCACAAGGAGTGCATTGACAGAAGTCAAAGTTCATCCCTGAAAATATCAAGAGGGATAACAATTGTTCTCCTTCTCGCAGAAGTGCAAGTTGAGCACAGGAGCCGTGCAGGCTGTGCACAAGCCGAGTAAAGTCTCAGAGTTTGCGAACCTGAGAAATTGTTGAAGGACTACTGCTACAGGGAGTGCACAGAGTCAAAGGACTTCAATTCTTTGAAGTAATTGAAGGATTCGTCGCAAGGAGTGTGTGTGGGAGTCTTCTTTAAGACTCGGAGTTGGAGAAAGCTCAGGAGGGATAGGGTCCTCGTAGTTGTCGAAGAAAATCACAGAAGGTTGGTGCCTTGAGGTGTTGAAAGGAGGCATAGCAAGTTTGCGTTACAGGTGGGTAAGTTTCGCGGAGAAATACTTGGTTAAATTTGCAGGAATTGTCCAGGAAGAAACGGATGGTCGGAATTATTTGAGAAGAATTTGCGAAGTCACAAGAGTTGTCAGATATTGTAGAGAAGTAGATACATTAAGGCGAGTTTTCCTCAAGCATAAGCTCAGAAGAAATCATGGCCGTAGGATCCGAGTCAGCCAGGGCCATTGGATCGCTCGTGAAATCTCATTTCAGGGTTTTGTGAGTTGAAGGGTTGAAGGTTTCGCATCAAGGTTCCCAAAGTCACGAAAGGCGAGTAGCAAGTGGCGAGTGGATCAGAGCCGTCCATCCGGGGAGGACAGGTGGCAGAGATCTAGAGATCTCGTGAACTCAGAGGTTTGTGAGGTGAGAGTCCAAAGGTTGGCTACTCTAGGTTGCAAAAGGCGAAGTCTCAAAAGGGCGAGAAGTTTCATTGTGGGACCGCATGGACGACATGTCAGAATTCAACAGTTGAAGAGTTGAATATTAGAAGGAGAAGTTGCGAGTTGCGATAAGAAGTATTGAGGAGTTTGGGATCTTGGCACTTCGAGTGTCGTGATACAAAGGAGACAGTACTTCGGGGAGCGAAGTGGCGAAGTGCGAAGTGGAGCGTAAGGAACACGTGGTAGAATCACAAGGTGGGCCCATGGAATAGACATGCGGACATGCGTTGTTCATTGAAGAGATTCAACACCCCGTAGACTTTTCGTGTCTCGGGGGTTCGTAAGATAAGGGGACGGAAGTCCAACCTTTCGATTTGCGAAGTAGTGAAAGGTGAGAAGCGCTAGTGGGAATCCTAGTCGGTGGTCACGCGGAGAAGGGGGAGCTTGCACCTAGTGTCGTTCGCGCTAGGGAAGCTTCCGAAAGGACATGTGGATCAAAAGAAATAAGATTCAAGCAGGGAATTGAAAGATATGATCTGGCTCAAAGGGAAACGAAGAACGATCCTGTAAGTGGATCCTCGACCTGAGGGCCGAGTGGGTCTGCACCATCTGGTATCAGAGCCTAATTCTTGTTTGTATATTTCATGCAGGAAAAGCGAGAAGGAATTTCATCCATGCTGCCAAGGAGAAGAGACAGGAAAAGACCCGATCCGCCAGAGGAAAGGGAAATGCCAGAAGGAAGGGGCAGACAGGTGCAGAATCCAGAAGTGGAAAGAGATCTGCATGACATTCGCGATAGACTCATGGATGTGGAAATAAAACAAAGGCACATAAATGATATTGGAGATGTCAGTGAGTCCAAAAGAGAAGATGACGTTGGACATGAAGAAGAAGAAATTTCAGCAGAAGATGTAGCAAATGAACGCTTGATTAGAGTTGTTGCAAGAATGAGTGCAAGAGCCAAAATGGACATTCCAGTTTATGAGGGAAACTTGGATGCTAAAGAGATTCTAGACGGGATTAGAGCTCTGGACACATATGTTGACTATGAAGATGTCGAAGAAGACAAGAAGGTCAAACATGTTGTCACGAGACTTAAAGAACATGCAACATTGTGGTGGGATGAACTGCAAGCTGACAAACGCTGCCAAGGTAAGAGGAAAATCAAGAGTTGGGATAGGATGATTGCAAAGATGAAAGAAAAATTCATTCCCAGAGATTATCACATTTCTATGTTTCGAAGGATGAAGAACTTGAGACAGAAGCTGATGACAGTGAAGGAGTACACTAAAGAGTTCTACAGGCTGAACATTAGAGCAGGTCATCATGAAAGTAATGATGAAAAGGTTTCTAGGTATATGAATGGCCTGAGATATGAAATTCAGGATGAGATGAGCATGATGACCATCTGAACGGTGGAAGATTCTTATCAAATGGCTCTAAAGGTGGAAGAGAAGTTGAGCCGAAAACAAGGTCAAAGAGGCCAAGGCAGAAGTCAAGCCAAAGGCAAATCAGTTGCCCAGGATAGAAATTATAAACCCAAGGAAGACTGGAAGAAACCTCAGAGTCAAACTGAGAGAGGTGGAAGCTCACAGAGAAGGCAGTATGTTGATAAAAAAGGAGAGTATGATGATAACAACATTTTTCCTCATACTAGAGGTAGAGGAAGAGGAAGAGGTGGAGTGATAAAATGCTTCACGTGCAGAAAGGTCAGACACAAGTCTTATGAATGTCCAGACAAGAAGAAAGAGGAAGGAGAGACTCACATTGTCGAAGCACAAAGGCGAAATTTTGAGGCAGAGGATGCTGAAGGTGGAATATCGTTGATGATGCAAAAATCTATTTTGACACCAGAGAAGGAGGTGGAAAGTTCATTCCAAAGAAACAGACTTTTTCAAATTGTGTGCAAAATGAAAGACTAGAAATGTAAAGTTATTGTAGACAGTGGTAGCATGGATAATCTCGTTTCAACAGAGATGGTAGAAAACCTGGAGCTGGAGACGATTGATCATCCAAGCCCATACAGAGTTTCGTGGTTGCAAAAACGACATCAGGTAAATGTCGCAAAGCAATGTTTAGTTGAGTTTAAAATAGGAGGGTATAAAGACAAAATACTCTGTGATGTCATTCCCATGGATGTTTGTCATCTATTGCTGGGTAGACCATGGAAATATGACAGAAATGTGATTCATGATGGGAGGAAGAACACATACACCCTAGAGAAGAATGGGAGAAATCACATGTTGCTTCCAATCAAAGATAAGGAGGTGAAACCTAAAGTAAGCAACACTGTACTTCTCATGAGTAGGAAGGAACTTATTACAGAGGTTAAGAAGAAGGAGGAATCACAATTCATTATGGTTAGGAAGCCAAAGATTGTTTTAACCAGCACAAGGGTAGATGATTTACCAGAAAAGGTTCAGGAACTGCTGGAAGAGTTTGTTGACATAGTAGTGGATGAACTACCTCGTTCGTTGCCACCGATTAGAAGTATAAGTCATCAAATTGATCTCATACCTGGAGCTAGTTTACCAAACAAAGAAGCATACAGATTGATGTCGCGGGAGAATGAAGAGGTCAAAAGACAACTCAAGGATTAGTTGGACAACGGTTTGGTCAGAGAAAGCTTGAGTCTATGTGTTGTTCTGACAGTGCTCAGTCCGAAGAAAGACGAAGGCTGGAGGATGTGTACTGACTCGAGGGAAATCAACAATATAAACATCAGGTACAGATTTCCATTGCCAAGGATGGATGATTTGATGGATTGTTTGAGTGGAGCCAAATTTGTTTCGAAGATTGATTTGAAAAGTGGATATCACCAGATTCGTATGAGAGAAGGTGATGAATGGAAGACAACCTTCAATACTAACAAAGGGTTGTATGAATGGCTTGTCATGTCATTTGGTTTAACAAACACGTCGAGTACTTTCATGAGATTGATGAATGAAGTCCTGAAGGATTTCATCGGAAAATTTGTCATTGTGTATCTTGATGACATACTGATTTTCAGTAAAACAAATGTAGAGCATCTGAAACATTTGGCTACAGTGATGAAGAGCTTACAACAAGAGAAGTTGCTGATAATCATGAAGAAATCCTCATTCATGAAGACAGAGCCCATTTATTTGGGGTTTGTTATTTCTACATATAAGTTGAGGATGGATCCAGATAAGGTGGAGGTAATCAAGAATTGGCCGTCACCAAAGAATATCTTTGAAGTTTGAAGTTTTCACGGATTGGCTAGTTTCTAACGAAAATTCATTAGGAATTTCAGTGGAATTAGTGCACCGATGATGGAAACAGTGAAGAAGAGACACAAATATTTTCATTGGATAGAAGAAGCTGAGAAAAGTTTCAATCTGTTGAAAAGGAAAATCACGGAACAACCAATCTGGTGTTGCCTGATTTCCAAAAGACATTTCAAGTAAAATGTGATGCAAGTGGATTTTCAGTAGGGGCAGTCTTGAGTCAAGAAGACAGGTCGATATCATATTTCAGTGAGAAGCTGAATGAATCCAAGATAAAATACTCCACGTATGATAAGGAATTCTATGTTATTATTCAGGCATTGAAAAAATGGGGACATTACTTAATTCCTAAGGAGTTTGTCTTATATAGTGATAATCATGCATTGCAATTTGTGACTCAACAAGAGAAGTTGAATCAAAGATATGTTAAATGGGTTGAATATATGCAAAATTTCACTTTTGTGATTAAACATATTTCTGGAACTACTAACAAAGTTGTTGATGCTTTGAGCAGGAAATGTTTGCTATTGTAGGAGTTCAGAGTCAAAACATTGTGTTTTGATGATCTGAGGGACATGTACATATATGATCCAAATTTTAAAGAGGCATATGAAGCAGCTGAGAATCCAATTCTTAGGGACAGAAGGCAATGGGCAGAATAGATGATCCATGAAGGATTATTATTTAAAGGTAATCAGCTTTATATTCCAAAATGCTCCATGAGGGAGAATTTGCTAAAGGAGAAACATAGTGGAGGATTGGATGGACATTTCAGTCATGACAAGACGTTCACAAAGTTGAATGAGTCATATTTTTGGCTAGGAATGCGAGCAGAAGTCAAAATATTCATGGACAGATGTAGAATTTGTCAGCATTCAAAAGGAAAGAGACATAATGTAGGCTTATATCAGCCGTTACCCATACCTAACAGGTCGTGGGATGCAGTCAGCATGGACTTCATATTGGGGTTTCCAAGAACACAAAGAGGGTTTGACTCAATATTTGCGGTAGTGGATAGATTTTCCAAAATGGCACATTTCATTCCATGTCAGAAAGCCAGTGATGCAACTCACATTGCGAACCTGTTTTTCAAAGAAGTCATTCGACTTCACGTATTACCAAGGAGCATAGTTTCGGATCGAGACACCAAGTTTGTAGGACACTTCTGGAGAACCTTATGGAAAAAGTTGGGAACAAACTTGTCGTTTAGTTCAGCTTATCATCCTCAGACGGATGGGCAGACAGAAGTCGTGAACAAGAGTTTGGGAGACCTGTTGAGGAGCTTGGTGACAGAACACCACAGTCAGTGGAACAACATATTACCACAGGCGGAGTTTTCTTATAACGAATCGCTTAATAGGATCACATGACAGATTCCATTTCAAATTGTTTATGGCATGCAACCAAGAGGAATTTCTGAGCTAAGGGATTCAGAACAGATTGTGACTAGGAGCACTAGTGCAAAAGATTTCACAGAGGCGACGAAGGAACTTCACAGCCAGGTAAAGGAGCGATTGAAACATTCGAGCCAAGAATATAAATGCAGAATAGATCAACACAGGAGACAACTTCAGTTTGAATTTGGTGATTTGATCCTTTCACATTTGAGAAAGGAAAGGTTCCCGAGTGGAACATATAATAAACTGAAGATGAAGAAAATTGGACCATGTAAGGTCTTGAAGAAATTTGGGGCGAATGCATATGAGATTGAATTACTCGATGGGATCGAAATTTATCCGATATTCAATGTCTTGGATTTGTACCCTTATAAAGCTGAGGAAGCAGAAGCAGGTAGTGAACAACCAGAGATTCAGTGGACAAAACAAATTCCAGTTGAAAAAAATCCGCAGATGGAGCGCATACTAGACAAAAGAGTTGGTAAGAGGACCAGGCGAAATAAATACCTTGAATACTTGGTCAAGTGGAAGGGCCATCCAGTTGACAATGCCAGCTAGGAGAACGAAGAAGAAATCCAGAAGCATGGACAGACCGTGCATGAGCTCATGGGCATGAGCCTTTGAATTTTTTTAAGAGAGGGAGTATAATGTAGGAGCATCGCAAGGGCGTGCATGCATAGCCAGTAGCGAGACAACGCGGAGATAAGAGAC
>ML791193.1:270906-322024 GCA_009831015.1 Picea engelmannii
GAAGAGACACTTCATTCCTAAATAATTTTCTAACCCCATGAATTACCTTGGTTCAATTAAATTACTCTGTTGCAACTCGCTATAACTCTGTTGCAACTCACTATAACTATGTTGTAACTCTACTGCAACACTATGTTGTAACTGTACTCACTATTACTCTATTGCAACTCGCTATAACTGTGTTGCAACACTTTATGTAACTCTGTTGCAACTCACTATAACTATGTTGTAACTCTGTTGCAACACTATGTTGTAATTATACTTTCTCCTTTGAATTTTGTGTTGTTACTCCACTTGTTGTTACTCACTATTACTCTGTTGCAACTCGCTATAACTCTACTGCAACACTTTCTATAACTCTATTGCAACTCACTATAACTATGTTGTAACTTTGCTACAACACTGTGTTGTAACTGTACTTTCTCCTTCGAATTTTGTGTTGTTACTCTAAGGAGGCTACAATAAACAAGTTCGAGAAATGGTCTCAAGATATCATCCATAAATCTTATAAGTGTTGTCATAGTATTGTGTAATATAAATTGCATAATGACTCACTCATGCAATCCATGTGTTTTTTTTTAAGTAATATTCCAAATTATTCTTTGTGTATATTGTCATATTGGTATCCTTACTTCTAATCCAACTTCATGATAACACATGCTTACAATATTTGGTTGATTAGTGCCTTTATTATTTGTAGGGGATATATATATTACAATATATTACAATATTACAATGTAATAGTAATGCAATATTACAATGTAATATGGCATTACCATATTACATTGTAATATGGCATACAATATGGTATACCATATTTCATGTAAAAAAAAAAAAATTAACCTAAAGTCATCGTCGCAATATCGACGCAAGTTCGTCGAAAATATTTTTCTATTTTACCACAACTGTCTCTATAGCGACGGAGTTTCGTCGTAATTGCCACATTTCTTCGTTGTTATTGCGACGATAATTCGTCGTAATTGTGACGATGCATAGGGTTAACCGATATTGAAGGTGGTGACACATGGAGAGATAATTTCGTCGATGTTTCCACGCACACTTGGATCATGGATATAGCGACGAAATTATTTCGATGAAAAAAAATCTCAGCTTTCGTGGAAATTGCGACAGATAAGTGTGGCAATATCAACGAAAAACCGTCGCAAATTTGCTCATATGTACTAGTGGGGACATAGCCAGTTGCAGTGCAAGCATGTCAAGGTACCCAAGTGATTGCCAAAAAGACTTTTCAAGTAGAATCAGTTCATAGAACTTGGAATGAGAAGAGTATTGAAGCTCAGGCAGATAATCATCAGCTTTTGTGGGACCAAAATCTTTTCAATGGGAAGGAGTGATCAGAATATAGACCAGGGGTCAAAATTTAGCCCAAAAATTAAAGTGTTAGTAATTTCTTCAAAATGGACAAGTGTGTAGGCCTCGTCCTCATGAACCCAGTGCAACTCAAATGGGTTCAAACAGACATTGTATGAGTGAGATATCATGTTCTGATCATTTTGCCAAACAAGGAAAAGTTTGTTGACTGTACGGTCTGTACAAGATGACATGGCAAAGTACGACCTCACACGTCGCAAGTGACGTGTCAGTGCTGACGTGGCAAGTGTTGATTTGGAAAAGCTGACATGGCAAGTGTTGATTTGGAAGATGAGTGGGTGAATCATTTTAGGACATGTGGCATGTTATTGGCAAATGGTATGGTTCCACGTGGCCTAGGAATGGGCTGCCACGTGGCACCTTGATTTTGGTGTAAAAGTTATTTTGGAGTTTGTGAGGATCAAACCCCAGACCTCCCAAACACATGGAGTGTCTTGGAAAAGGCCACCTAATTGTTGCGCCTGCACAATAGTTCTTAACATATAATGTTTTGAACTTTATTTAAATTCGAATGTGGTGTAGTATGGCACGGGGTCCGGGCTGGGGCTAAGCCCCAACGCTCGGTCATATACACCATACCATATGACCCTACCACATGGGTTTGTGTGGGATTTAAACCACAAACAGATCACTCCCACACGCACTTGACACTTGTCATTTGTTTGACCATTGCAACGGGTGCCCTATATTCGCGCTAGGATGTGGCCATATGCCCCCCCATGCGTCCAACACCTCCATGGATTGGGGGATAGGTTCGCTAACGGTGCGACAAATTCACACATTTTGTGGGAATGACGTGCATGCTGGGTCTAAGCATGGGAAATTCCCAAAAGTTGGGTTACTGACACAGGAGTGTGTTTTGGCGAACCAGAGACAACAAGCTTGAAGGAGAAAATTGCAGGAGGTCTATCTTCTTCATTTTTTTGGCCAAACCAGGTATCGAAAAATCCTAGATAGAGGTTTTTGGATGTTCTGAATCCATTGGTATAGTTTTCAAAGGCATTTGGAGACTTCTATTGTAGGTTTTTCTAAAGGGAATTTTCAGAGAGCTCCAGGGAGCTTAGGGCCACCATTGAAGGAGGCCATGCCCAGGAGAGCCAAAGTCCATTTTTAGTGACTGAATAGACATTTTTGACTAATTGATATTCTTTGAACTCATTGGGACAATTTTCATAGGCATTTGAGGACTTTTACAGGTGTTTTGTTACAAGGAATCTCAGGGAAGCTTAAGGCCACCAGTAGAAGAGGTCATGCCCAGATGATCCATGGTCTGTTTTCAGAGATCTAATAGTCATTTTTGGGGGTTTTATGTATTCTGAACCCAATGGTATAGTTAGTAAATCCATTGGAGTTGAGCAGCATCTTGTAAAATAAATTTGAAAAACTAATCCCATAGAGCCTAGTCCATTGATCTGGATTATTTTCGGAACGAAATGAGATCGAAGATATAATAAAGAAATGCACAGAGATATCGAAGATATTAATTAATATAACATAAATGTATCGGAGATGAAACCATAAACACAGATATACAGTAATACACGATTTCTATTAATGAAAGAAATGTACAGAGACTGTAAAAATACAGAGTGGAAGACTCGCTAGAATGGTGGCAACTTATCTCTGAGAAGAGATGTGATGGCTACTCACATTCGCAAGAAGATGATTACAATCAGGCTCTGAAGGCCTTTTTACAATAAGCAGGAATGCCAAAAACCCTAGACATCCAAAAACCTAACCCTGGGAGATGAAGCACCAAAAGTCATGTGGGCCCCGTTTGGGTAAGTTGGTGCATCAACTTCCAGGGGTCGTAACTTTTGCATACGATCTTCGTTTTAGGCGTATGCTAGCTCGTTGGAAAGATCTATCTGAGAAATACAAATTTTGGGTGAGCAACATGATTTGTGACCCATGTTGGTCCTCGTTTTCTCAAAAAAAACAGCGTTTAGGGCCTCAAAATGGCCCCAGAAGTTAAAAACTGCTAAAAATAGTAAATTACCAAAATTGCCAAAAACATGTTTTGGGCCAGTTGGAGAAGGTGGGTGGCCACCGATATCCACCTAGATCAATCCTCCCTTTTTAGGAAGCAATGGTCTCCATTGCGTTGAGTTCCCGAGGGAGAGGGGAAAGCGATTGTTGAATCTGAATCTTGGTGATCTGCTTGCCTTGCTGGAGAAGTGGCGTTGCTTAGCTTGTTGAAGGATATCACAAACCTTTGGCTGGAGGGTTTGGACCTTTTTAACCAGTCTGGATATTTTATATGATTGTGTGTAGAAGGAATCTTTGTTCTTTGCTGCAACCTTGTCGACCTTCTTCTATTGGATAGAAGGTGCTTGGGCCGAAGCTGTGGTGGCTGTTCACCTTTTGAACAGATTGTGGAGAAGATGAATTTTGTGGTATGATATACTACCTTGCGGCACTGTTTAGGTGAGTCAATAGTTGGAACTACCTGTGGTATCCTATAGAGATGACCCCCCAGAGTAATAATGACACTACGGGGTCGAGACTCATAAATTGCATGGCGTTTCCACATATATGGCTGGCCCAAGAGAACATCACAGACATCCAGTGGGGAAACATCACATAATACCTCATCCTTGAAGGGTTGGATGTTGTATGACAATTGACACTGCTGGCTGACACGAAGATCTCATCTTTGGCGAAGCCACCCGATGCTGTATGGTTGCGGGTGTGGTGTTCTCGACAATCCCAACTGTTTGACGACCTCTGCTGAGATGAGGTTCTTCTGGCTTCCGCTATCAACAATAAAATTCAGCGGGGTCCCCTTCACCCACATATGTGAATGAAAAAGGTGCTCCCCCTCTTCTGTATCTGTTGGTTCTTCTGGTTGAATTGATGCGGTCGCGACAATAGCAGTGGGGTCTGCGTCAATGATCTATCTTTTACTAGTATTTTCAGAATCAGATTTTGAATCAGGGTTTGGCTCCTTGTCTTTGATATCAGCCTCAAATGATTGTTTTCAGCGACATTCATCAGTGTTGTTCCAGCGGCTTTGTGGAAATCACACCATTTTCTGGTGTCCTTCTTTGTCTTCTCGTGACCCTTCTTTTCCTGTGGCTTGGACTAGTTTTCGGGAGATTGTTTGTTAGGGTCATATTTGTCATACTTTGGTTGTTGTGGATTTTTAGACCCGAAATCTCGTTTGTTCTGGTGCTTAAACTTCTTCTCGATTTTAACAACATACCGATAAGAAGCACTGAGTGATGAGATGTCCAGAAAATCCATTTCAGTTTGGATGTATCTGTGTAGAGCCCCACGGTATTTCAGAACCAAATGTCGTTAGGATTCTTTTCTACCCAACTTGGTGCACAAGGTATGGAAGGTATTGGTGAACTCTGGAACTACTTGGCCCCTCTCTTGCCACAGTGTGGTCCATCTCATGTACTGGTCCTCATAGTTGCCAATAGGTTAATATTGTTCCTTTACCGCATCCACAAAAAAATCCCAAGTGGGATCGACCCCATATATTCTAGACTCCTCTATGGAACTTTGCTCCCAGTAAGTTTCCCACCAATGTTAATCATGATGGAGAGATTTAAGGAGTGCAAAGGTGATCTTTTCTTTGTCAGAAAAATTGTGAACAGAGAAATAACCTTCCAGCAGAGTTAACCATTTTTCTAGGGCTTATGCATTTATATGTCCTTCAAATACAGGAATATAAAAATTAACTTGTACCTTGAAAGGAGAGGTGCCTCCAAAGTGGCCTCTTGATGAAGATGTTCTTGATTCTATCGGAAGGCATTGAAGGATGTGGGAAAAATTCTCCATCATTTCGTCCCTCTGTCGCGTGAGAGATTGCTCAAGCAACAGATTGATAAGATCGTCTGCTCCGTCGTTTTTCTTTTCTTCCGCCATTGAGGGTTTCTTGGGTGTGCGAGAGAGATTGTCTTCAAGAGAGACAAGCTCGAGACCCAACTTTCTATATTCGAACCTAGTCGAGGACATGCACTGAAAAAAATGATGAAGAGCAGCCTGCTTTGATACCACTGATCCGGATTATTTTCAGCACGAAATGAGATCGGAGATATAATAAAGAAATGCACAGAGATATCGCAGATATTCAATAATATAATAGAAATGTATCGGAGATGCAACCATAAACACAGATATACAGTAATACACGTTTTCTATTCACGAAAGAAATGTACAGAGACTGTAAAAATACAGAGTGGAAGAATCGCTAGAATGGTGGCAGCTTATCTATGAGAAGAGATGTGATGGCTACTCGCATTCGCAAGAAGATGATTACAATCAGGATCTGAAGGATTTTTTACAATAAGCAGGAATGCCAAAAACCCTAGACATCCAAAAACCTAACCCTGGTAGATGAAGCGCCAAAAGTCATGTGGGCCCCGTTGGGGTAAGTTGGTGCATTAACTTCCCGGGGTTGTAACTTTTGAATACGATCTCCGTTTTAAGCGTATGATAGTTCATTGGAAAGATCTATCCAAGAACTACAAATGTTGAGTCAGCAACATGATCTGTGATCCATGTTGCTCCTCGTTTTCTCAAAAAACATCATTTAGGGCCTCAAAACCCCAAAAGTTAAAAACTGCTAAAAATAGTAAATTACCAAAATTGCCAAAAACATGTTTTGGGCCAGTTGGAGAAGGTGGGCGGCCACCGATATCCACCTAGATCAATCCTCCCTCCTTAGGAATAAATGGTCTCCATTGCGTTTTATTTCTCGGGGGAGAGGGGAAAGCGATTGCTGAATCTGAATCTTGGTGATCTGCTTGCCTTGCTGGAGAAGTGGCGTTGCTTAGCTTGTTGAAGGCTATCACGAACCTTTGGTTGGAGGGTTTGGACCTTTTTAACCAGTCTGGATATTTTAGATGAGTGTGTGTAGAAGGAACCTTTTTAACCTGTCGACCTTCTTCTGTTGGATAGAAGGTGCTTGGGCCGAAGCTGTGGTGGTTGTAGTATCCTTCTATTCACCTTTTGAACAGATTGTGGAGAAGATGAATTTTGTGGTATGAGATACTACCTTGTGACACTATTTAGGTGGGGCAGTAGTTGGAACTACCTCTGGTATCCTATAGAGATGACCCCCCAGAGTAATAATGACACTACGGGGTCGAGACTCATAAATAGCATGGTGTTTCCATATATATGGTTGGCCCAAGAGAAAATCACAGACATCCAGTGGGGCAACATCACATAATACCTCATCCTTGAAGGGTTGGATGCCGTATGAAAATCGACACTGTTGGTTGACACGAAGATCTCGTCCTTGGCGAAGCCACCCGATGTTGTACGGTTGCGGGTGTGGTGTTGTCAACAATCCCAATTGTTTGATGACCTCTGCTGAGATTAGGTTCTTCTGGCTTACGTTATCAACAATAAAATGTAGTAGGGTCCCCTTCACCCACATCTGTGAATGAAAAAGGTGCTCCCCCTCTTCTGGATCTGTTGGTTCTTCTGGTTGAATTGTTGTGGTCGCGACAATAGCAGTGGGGTCTACGTCAATGATCTGTCTTTTACTAGTATTTTCATAATCAGATTCTGAATCAGGGTTTGGCTCCTTGTCTTTGATCTCAACCACCAATGATTGTTTTGAGCGAAATTCATTATTGTTGTGCCAGAGGATTTTGTGGAAATCACACCATTTTCTGGTGTCCTTCTTTGTCGTCCCGTGACCCTTCTTTTCCTGTGGCTTGGACTGGTTTTTGGGAGATTGTTTGTTAGGCCCGTCTTTGTCTTACTTTGGTTGTTGTGTATTTGTAGACCCGAACTCCCATTTTTTCTGGTGCTTAAAATTCTTCTCGATTTTAACAGCATACCGATAAGCAGCATCGAGTGATGAGATGTCCAGAAAATCCATTTCAGTTTGGATGTATCTGTGTAGAGCCCCATGGTATTTCAGAACCAAATTTCGTTCAGATCCTTTGATACCCAGCTTGGTGCGCAAGCTATGGAAGGTATTGGTGAACTCTAGAACTGCTTGGCCCCTCTCTTGCCATAGTGTGGTCCATCTCATGTACTAGTCCTCATAGTTTCCAACAGGGTAATATTGTTCCTTTACCGCATCCACAAAAAATCCCAAGTGGGATCGACCCCATATATTCCAGACTCCTCTATGGAACTTTGCTCCCAGCAAGTTTCCCACCAATGTTTGACATGTGGGAGATATTTAAGGAGTGTAAAGGTGATCTTTTCTTTGTCGAAAAAATTGTGAACAGAGAAATAACCTTCCAGCAGAGTTAACCATTTTTCTAGGGCTTCTGCATCTATCTGTCCTTCAAATACAGGAATATCAAAATTAAATTGTACCTTGAAAGGCGAGGTGCCTCCAAAGTGGTTGCTTGATGAAGATGCGCCTGATGCTATTGGCAGGCGTTGAAGGATGTAGGAAAAATTCTCCATCATTTCGTCCCTCTGTCGCGTGAGAGCTTGCTCAAGCAACAGATTGATAGGATCGTCTGCTCCGTCGTTTTTATTTTATTCCACCATTAAGGGTTTCTTCGGTGTGCGAGAGAGATTGTATTCAAGAGAGACAAGCTCGAGACCCAACTTGCTATACTTGGACCTCGTCAGGGACATGCACTGAAAAAAATGATCAAGAGAAGCCTGCTCTGATACCACTGATCTGGATTATTTTTGACACGAAATGAGATCAGAGATATAATAAATAAATGCACAGGGATATCAAAGATATTCAATAATATAACAAAAATGTATCGGAGATGCAACCATAAACACAGATATACAATAATACACGATTTCTATTAATGAAAGAAATGCACAAAGACTGTAAAAATACAGAGTGGAAGACTCGCTAGAATGGTGGCAGCTTATCTCTGAGAAGAGATGTGACGGCTACTCACATTCGCAAGAAGATGATTACAATCAGGCTCCGAAGGCATTTCTACAATAAGAAGGAATTCCAAAAACCCTAGACATACAAAAACCTAACCCTGGGAGATGAAGCGCCAAAAGTCATGTGGGCCCCGTTTGGGTAAGTTGGTGCATCAACTTCCCGGGGTCGTAACTTTTGCATACGATCTCCGGTTTAGGCGTATGATAGCTCGTTGGAAATATCTATCCAAGAAATACAACTTTTGGGTGAGAAACATTGATCCACGATCCATTTTGCTCCTCTTTTTCTCAAAAAACATCGTTTAGGGCCTCAAAATGGCCCCGAAAGTTAAAAACTGCTAAAAATAGTAAATTACCAAAATTGCCAAAAACATGTTTTGGGCCAGTTGGAGAAGGTGGGTGGCCACCGATATCCACCTAGATCATCCATTGATGGAGGCTCAAGGAAATGCAGCCCAATTGTGGGTGAACTTCTTTATCATGTTCTTGTTGTTGTGAGTTTGTTGGTTATTATTTGCTGCAATTTATATTTGTTGTTGTATTCTTTAAACAACATATTTAACCTTTTAAAAACCTCACACATAAACATCTAAAAGGAGCCTAAACATGACACATAAATCCTCTTGCACAACTAAGACATTGAGCAAGGTCCTGAAGTTTATTTTAATGGAGTAGAGGGTTCTTGCATAGAAAAACAAGCCAGCCCCCTATTTTTAGATCATGTACAGATGCATGTAAGGAAGGACTTGGGGGAGTCCTCACGCAAAATGGACATGTCATTAGATATGAGTCCAGAAAGCGTAAGGAACATGAGAGGAACTATGCCACACATGACTTGGAACTTGCTACCATTGTTCATGCCTTGAGGATGTGGAGGCATTATCGCATGGGGAAGAAATTTTAATTAAGGACAGACCACATTGGCCTGAAGTATATTTTTGAACAACCAACATTGAATTCCAGGAAAACAAGATGGCTGGAATTTTTAAGTGAATATGACTTCGATATCAAGCATATAAAAGGAAAGGAGAATAAATTTGTCGATGTGATTAGTAGAAGAGTGCATCTCATGCATGTTGCTACTGTCAGTATGCATCAGTCAAACTTGAAGAGAAGAATTTTATATGGTCTTGTTACATATCATCATTACCTACAGGTAAAGGAAAACTTACACCAAGGAAATGTACAACAAAAAATAAAGGAGTATGAGATAAAGGAAGACAGATTACTCATGCATAAAAATAGAATCTATGTTCCTAATTCTGGAGAACTGAGGAATTTGGTACTGAAGGAAATGCATGGTGTTCCTTATGTTGGACATTCCGGTTACCAGAAAATGATTACAACAGTAAGAATCCAGTTCTTTTGGCCGGGAATGAAGAAGGATTTTGCTGATTAAATCGCTCGATGTATAGAATGTCAGAAGGTGAAGGTTGAGCATAGGCACCCAATGGGTTTGTTGCATCCATTGTCAGTCCCAGAGAAGAAATGGGAAGTGATCACCATGGGTTTCATCACAGGATTACCCAGAATGAATAAGCAACATGATTCAATCATGGTGGTGGTTGAAAAATTAACAAAGGTTGCTCATTCTGTGCCTGTGAAGACAATGCATATAGTGGCTAATATTGCAGAAATTTTCATGAAGGAAATTGCTAGGTTGCATGGGATACCTAGGACAATCGTCTCGGACAGAGATACAAAGTTTACCTCCAATTTTTGGAGGGGATTGTTTAAAGTATTTGGCACAAATCTAAACTTTAGCACAACATATCATCCCCAGACAGATGGGCAAACAGAGAGAGTCAATCGAAAAATTGAAGATATGATGAGAATGTATGTGATGGATAAGCCATCTAAGTGGGAAGATTACTTACACTTGGTTGAGTTTGCATATAATAATGGGTATCAAGCTTCATTGAGAATGATCCCATTTGAAGCCTTGTACGGTAGGAAATGCAATACTCCACTAAGTTGGGACAACCCAACAAATAGAGTGGTACTTGGGCTGGAGTTGCTAAAGGACATGGAAGACCAGGTGGTCAAGATCAAGCATAATTTAAAGGCAGCTCAGGATAGACATAAATTTTATGCAGACAAGAACATGACAACTAGAGAATTTAAATTAGAGTAGCATTTAATTTTGAAAGTGAAGCCCAAGAAAATTTCTTTGAAATTGGGTAGTTGTACAAAGCTGGCAGCCAGATTCTGTGGTCCATTTGAAATATTGGACAGAATAGGGTCAGTTGCATACATGCTTGCATTGTCTACTTCCATGAATGTGCATAATGTATTTCATGTCCCTTTACTAAATAAATATGTACATTCTCCTAACCATGTTATTGATTGGCATCTGATTCAAGTATAGATAGAGGGAGATTTTTAGGTTCAGCTAGTGCGAGTATTGGACAGAAAATTCAAAATGCTCTAAAATTGAGTTATAGAGCTAGTAAAGTTCAGTGGACCTACTATGGTCCTGAAGATGCTACCTAGGAGAATGAAGATGCCATGCGGGCAGAGTACCCTCAACGTTTTGAATAAATTTGAGATTTTGATCTCTATTTTGCACTGAGGACTATGCCAAAATAAGGGGGAGGGGATGTAACACCCTAGGTTTTGAACCCCCATTTTAAATAATGTATAATTACAATGATGAGAGGCCAGGGTGCCCAAACAATTATTAAAAGGCCAGTGTGCCCAGGACATGTAATGGTTTTTATCATTATTAATAATAAATACATGGTTGGTTGCTAGACGGACAAGGACTAGAGTTATAGGGGGCTATGATTCCACAAGAGAGGGGGATTGAGGGGATATGTGTTTATTTCTTTTTTAATTACCCCTTTTTTTCTAAGGAAGGGGATCGGTTACGTGAGCTTCTTGGGGAAGGCTAGGAGGTTCTTGATTCCCCACGAAGTTACCTAAACATGCCTCTAGTCTGATGGGGGGGGGGTCGACTAATGGTTTGTTCGTTGATTTCCTATACGTTCATTCATTTCCCTCAGGAACTTTCATGCGCCCACTTACTCATTCATTGATCCATACTCATCCGCATCTTGGCTTGGGAAAGGGAACCGAACTGCTAAAGAATTAGCCATGGTATGGTGGGTTGTAGTGGTCATTGGCGTGATCCAGCCATGAATTTAGGCCTACATGTTTGAGATGTGTTGGCCTGTGTCCAATGTTGCTCACAACTACGAGTCTTGAGAGTTCCAGCATTGATATTCTGGATCAGTTGCATTGGAGCCTGAATAAGTAGAAGGAATGCAAGAGGGACTACGTGGCAAAGAAGGGTGGAGGTTTGTTCTCTCGGGTGGTGCAAGCTGTGTAGAAGATATTTGGGTACTTGGATTGTTGTGAGAGTTGGGAACCCTATGAGAGCTTGGGTGCTAACTGATTTGGGAATCCAAGTAACACTCTTGAACCGTCCTTGTGGATTCATAGCCCTGGCTCGGGGGTGACGTTGTTGTCGATTTTTGGAACAATAGTGTCTATGGTTGGGTGGAATGTCCTTGGTCTGCATCCAGTTGGTGTCATCTTTCATAAAGATAAGTTCTCTTTGTTATGGTATAATTTACATGTATATAAATGTATTTCCCTTGTATATTTAATTATTTTTCAATTGAATCTTTAGACTATGCATGCTTGTTGGATATTGTTGTGCATGTCGTTAAATATTTTATCTTATGTGTCCTTATTAAATGAAAGAAGGTACCGGTAAGAGTACAAATTCCAATGGTGGGATTGAAGGTAGCATACCTCGACCTGTGGGTGGCTGGGGATGTTACAAAATTTCTGGTACCCAGTTTGCGCGTAGCAACAATTATCAACATGACCAAAAGAGGCAAGTACATGAGAGATTAAATA
Source organism: Picea engelmannii (assembly GCA_009831015.1). NCBI lineage: Eukaryota > Viridiplantae > Streptophyta > Pinopsida > Pinales > Pinaceae > Picea > Picea engelmannii. The sequence goes on from ML791193.1 coordinate 283,006, forward strand.
AACTAATGGAAATGGAAGAGGATGGGATTCTGGTAGGATTTCACTGGGAAGTACATAAAGAAAGAGACAAATCCTGGCATGACATACATATTAAAAATAATTTTTTTAAGGAGGGAAACCTAGTTCTGCTCTATGTAAGCTAATTTTTGCAACACCCTGGTAAGTTTAGAATGCATTGTCTAAGACCATATGAAGTAAATACTGTCACAAATGGGGGATCTGTAGAGATAAAGGACTTGGGAGGTACATAACTGAAAGTAATGATCAACAATAGTCGACTGAAACTATACAAGGATCGTCGACCTACTAACCCCTAAAATTACAATGTAGTAAGAAAGTCAGGTATATGGTGTACTATAGTAGATATTAGGAAATAAAAATCATAAAAAGCAAGAAAAAAGTAGAAAAATAATAAAAAGGAAGACAAAAGTAGAAAAAGGAAGACAAAAATAGAAAATGAAGGAAAATACAAAAATATCGTGTGCAACAGAAAGTGGGATCAACATGACAAAAATAAAAAGTGATCACGCACAACATATGGATGACAGGAATAAAATACAGTGCACCAAGGGAAAATTCACAATAGAAACGCACGGTGCAACGATACAGTGCACTGGGAAATGGGCCAACAATCGAAAAAAAAAAACCGTTTATCGGGGTAAAAAGGTGTGAGTTGAGAATTTATGAAGTGTACTTAAAAACCTTTAATGTATTTATAACCATCAAAGAAACATCTCCAAGAATATTCAGGACATTTATGACACCTCATATATAACTAAAATGTGGGTCAAACGAGTCGTATTGTGAATTTACAAACCTACGAAGCTAAGGAGCATGAAGCCAGGAGGTGAATAGGTGAGTTCAGATATCAGAGCAGCCAAAGTTCAACTGAAGAAGGAATAATTACCCACAATGTCACATCCAAAGGTCGGCACACCTATCCAAACAACACGAAAAATACGCAGTAGCCACAGATCACCACAGGAAACCACAGAGACAGAACAAGTGTTTATACTGATAGAGGGAACAGTCAATGTTGACGCAATTCCTTCACCGCAAATCGAACTAGTGAGCATGACACTAGTAGAGGAACAAGGGAAGGCCCCAACGATGGTCGGGATAGACATCAATTCACACGACAATGCACAGGGTCATGATCCACTAGCAACATGAAACCCACATCAACCTTCCAAGGGTGAAGTAGCCCAAAAAACAATTGGTGTTGACAGTGAAAAGACAGAATCTGACGGGCCAAGGACAAAACCTGTGTTGGGATCCATGCAACAAGAGGAAGTGTAGCTCGAGGATATCATGGGGAAACCAGAGTTGAGCTAGGAAGAAGGAGAACCAGAGGCCGGGACATCTGGCACGCCAACACAGAGAAAAGGGAAACAACAGGGATTCTTAATATGTTCGATATTCCCCACTTCGGCATGGGGAAAGAGGTGAACAATTGTGTCAAGAAGTTACTGGCGATCCTCCATGGAGATTTTTTTTGGTTGAACGAACGAGTCTCAATCTATGTGGAATTAATTTCATTCATCACAGGACTACCATCAAATAACGAGAAGGCCATGTAGTACATGGATGAAAAAACCAAGGAAAATTCCCTCGCATAATAAATGAAGAAAAATTATGGGATAGAAAGGGGCTCTCGTGACATTATCATAAAAAGGATCAATGACGCAACCACCCGAATGGAAAAAAAACTAATGGCATGCAAACTCCTTCAAAAATGTCGCAAGGAGGAGGTACCCGTAGGAGTTATCGCAACAACAACACAGTGTGCAAATGAAACCATGCTCAGTTGGGCCCCATACTTAGTGAATCCATTCCTATATGATTGGAAGGATGCACATGACTTGGCAACCGAGTTCCGCTACTCCTAGCTCATTATAATGATAATGCTAATTGGATGGAAAGAGCCTACCTACTCATATTTATGCGATAGAGTAGGATGAGGTCGAGCAACATAGTACACATCGTTGGGAAGCACTTCTTATCCCAAGTGGAGAAGTGGTAATGCCAACGATTTTTCTCGATATCTTAGTGACATACAAGAGAATATAGCCAACACATGGAGGATAAATCCTTAAGTGGTCACGCAATACGAGGGGATAGCCAAATTTAAGGATACATGGCACAGCATGTGGATCTAAGCACGTAGGGATCCAGATATATAATGGATACAACTTTGATTCTGCATCAACATAGGGGAATTTGAATGGGCAATGAAAAACTGGCAAGATGACTAGAAGATCCTAGTCATCACCAAGGACATGCTCGAAGGGAATGAAGTGGAAGTAGGTTCATCCAATACATCTGCAGGGGAAAGTGTCATGACCAAGAAACCAACACAGTAGGTGAATCTTGGTCCAAAGACAACACAAAAAAATAAGGGAAGTGCCCCAAAGAAGGATGGGAAGATAAGAAAGAAGGACAATGCCCCAGCGTAGGAAGAATAAGAAAGGGGGGACACAATGACACAGGAAACCTCATCGACGACTACTTTGAAAGAGATAGGGCCACCCAAATGACCGATTATACATACAGGTGGGCCATGCAAGAAGTCCAAGGCATACAAAAAAATCCCATAATATGCAATCAATGAGGATGATGTTGATCTAGTCTCAAAGAGGGTGTAGGACCGCGCAACGAAAGAGTATGAGGAGGCCAAGAATTATAAGGATAAGAAATTAGTTGGCCAATATTAAGAATATCCTATAACGAATACAATCATCCCAACCACTAGAGAGGGGAGAAAAACCAATCCCCCAAGCGACAGAAGAAGGGGAAAATACCACGCAGAATGAGGAGGACACAATCCAAATCATAGTGCAAGCATAAACGCCACTTAAAGACATGGTGAAGGTATAGTTGGTATTGGATAAAATACCAGCAAAGGCACTATACAAGCTACAAGTCAGTGTCACATAGGAAGTTCAATCACGAGCCAGAGAAGATATGACATAATTCAAAGTCACCAGAGATGGCAAGAATGCACTGGAAATTATGGTAGAATAGGTCCAACTGGATACACATGAGGAGAAGCATCACATAGATAAATTGGAGAAGAAGTTGAAGGAAGTCTTAACAAAAATTCCAAATAGCGCACAGGAAGCCATGACCAATGCAGAAGAACATATTCAAATCATCACACAGACACTCGAATATTATAAGAAGGATATTGAGGAACTCAAAGAAAATTAACACCAACCACTCCTCGCGAAGTTACAACTGAAAGGGAACAGTAGGAAACCCTGCAAATAGAAATGATGGAAAAAGAATCTAAAAAGGTCACATAAATTTTTGACAGGACCGTGCAACTATGGATGACATTGGAGGAATATGATAGGGTCCAACAACTATACCAAAAAGAGGAGGAAATCGACACTGCAATCCAGGAGCTGAAACAACGACAAAAGGCCATGAGCATTACAGAATGGTTGAAGGGTGCGTAGGAGATGAATACCTTGCAGACATAATTGAAGATTTCACATAATAACAAGCAGGAAAGTAAATCCTAGTTAGAACCCATCCAGGAGCAAGCAGTACAAATAATTGCGGAACTGGAGGAGGAGAAGACAAGGATGGCTTGGGATCATTCCGAAAGAACAGATAATTTGAAGGAACTCATCACAATGCAGAGGGTAGAGGAGCTCACAAATAAAGTTGTGCAAGAGAGATCCAAAAGGGAAGAATTAGAAGGAAAGTTTCACATCTTGGAAAAGGTTGTACAGGGAGTGCGCACTACATGAGTGGCTCAGGATGAGCCACATGTCAGTGTTGGGGGCGTGTTGGGGGCATGTTGGGTGCAGGACTATTTTGAAAATGAATTCTATTTTGGGCATAAGCCTATTTTTGGAGAAGGATTTGTTTTAGGGAAAGACCTAGCTTTGGAAAGGAAGACCTAATTTTGGAGTGCAAGCAACAGGTGGCAAGAAAGAAACATGCAAAAAAAGAAGGAAAAGCAGCATGCAAGAGGAAAAGAAACATGGTGTGTAGGCAGGAAAGCCTAACCATGATAGGGTTAGGGTTTTTGACAAGGATTGTAACGGCTATAAGCCACAAAGTAGAATAAATAAGGACCTATGAGCACTAGGAGAGGGGGATTTTTCAGAGAATGATTTTGGGAGTGATGTTATTATAGGAAAAGAGAGTTGATTATTATGATTTTGCATATTATGGATTGAAATAAATCCTGTAGAAGAGTTGAATAAGCTAGTCATTGAGGTTTAGATCACAGCTTGGGGAGCCTAGTGTTATCTAGTCCACCTCATAGAGGGTTTGTACCCTCATCTTGATTATATTACAAAAGATGTATTGCACGCAGTGCAAGATTTTGCAGTAGAATAAATAAAAGAGCATAGAGCCATATCTTTGTGGACATAGCCCCGGGAGGGGGTGAACCACGGTAAAATTGTGTGTTATGTGTGATTGTTAATGAATGTTTACTTTTTTTTTATCATTAATTTATGAGTGAATGATTAAACTAGAAATATCAACATGCATGCATAGGTTTAAAGATGAATAAATCAAAGAAGTACTTGAAATTAACAAGGATAATACATTAGAAAGGAAGAACACAATATCAGATCCACACTCTTTCCTAGACTACAAACACCTGAGTATTGTAGTTACCCATACAAGCTATATCAGGTGAGACTGTGTTTTGCACCTTGTGCGCAGCGTTGCCTTCTTGTTACTAGGAGGGCCGATAGTTTTTTAGGGTTTTGTTAGAAACCTGTTGAGATCTGAATCTGGGTCAACCCAAGAATAAGTGGAAGAGAATAACCAACAACAAGGAGGAGTGAGGGAATATGTCACAGGAGAATAATTGAAAGTGGAGAAATCTTTTGAAAATATTAGGCAGATCCATTTGAAAATACATGAGACATTGAAGAAGTCACAAGCAAGTTACAATGTCTGAAATGATTAGAATGGATTTGAGAAAACATTCAATGTGGGAGACAGATTTTAGCTATATTTGAACAAATAAAGGCTATAGGGTCCTGGTAAGAAGATTAAGGCTCTACGGTATGGCCCTTTTGAGGTATTGGATAAGGTAGGTGATAATTCCTACAACTTAGTCTACCCCCATATATGTGCATTTAATCAGTAGTGAATGTGGAAAATATGAAACTTTATGAGCCCGTTGGGTTGGATCAGGAAATCAAGGAGAAAGTTGTACCTATCATACAAGAATTAGCACTAGAATCTCAAGAAGATTTGGCAGAAGATACAATTTTTTATAAGAAATCCTACTAGACATGAGCATCATGACCTATAATAGATTGGGTTGAAGCGACAACTTCCAGGTAAGGAAAAATGGTACTCCAAGGAGAAGGTAGAGGAAAATTTTCCTCACCTCATTTAGTAAAGTATTTTTTGGGACCAGCAACTTCCCTAAATGGGGAGGTGTGATCTAGAATAAATCGTTATATAAATTTTTCATCTATCTTGGTACTTTCTAGGTGAAAACATTGGAGGAATTGGATTGCAAGACCCATTTTAGTGGTCAGTCCCAATTTAGATATTTAGGGTCATGAACCTTCCATATCCATTTTGAGTCATAAAATGTCCCTTTTAGGGGTCAATTGTTTTTTAGAATAGCTCTCAATCCCCTCGATGTTGTTCTACACACTGAGACCTTTCCATCGGTGTCAAAATCACCTCAATCAGAGCTCATATGTGTAAGCTATGCCTCCTACATGTTGACATACCATATTGAACACCATGGTACCTAGTGGATGTCATGTCAACCCCCCTTGCTCACACATGTGGGGATCTCCAATTGTTGACTGTCAAGAATATTGTAGAAGGTCCAAAACCTAACACTAATTGAGGGTTGAGGCATGTAAAACCCCTAACCCTATATGAATATTAGTCTATGTTATATACTAAGATGATGGGAGGAGAGGGGGTTATATTCTTTATCATTTTACATTTTCCATAGTTTAGAAAATCATCTAGGAGTTGGATTTGAGAGAATAATAGAGGAGGAGGAAGATTCCATAGCAACCATTCAAGCTATAGTGTCAAATGCAACTCCATAGTGACTGTCCCTTCTTTCTAATTGTATTTTTATAATTGAAGAAAAGAGAGAAAAGCATATGCCTCACCTTCTAGTTGGGTTTTCTCCCATATCAGGTTTCCCATGATGCATCTTGTGTTCATTTGCGCGTTCTTTCATATTTCAGTTATTTTTATGAATTTGAGCAATAATATAGTGATAATAAATGTGAGATCTAAGAAAATAAACTTGCATAATAAAATATGTCATAATAATACAAGATCCGATGTGATGAATTGTTGCAATAGAATATCCATGGTAGTTTGTGTATCAATACCACTTTCCAAGTTCTTGCAATGAAATGTGATGATGATTTTTTTACTGCTATATTAGTTGCATCCACATAATATGGAACACATAATGCATTACCATAGTATCTTGAAGTATTGTAGGCACGTCAAGTACATTGTCACAATATTAATATTACTTCCTAAAAAAATTTAATTCACATAAGGTCACAAAACATGATACATAATGAATCTTATGTGGAAATTCCATGTTTGGATGAAAGTTTGATGGTTACCTTTGAAATTATGGAAATTCATTATGTACCTTCTAAGAAAATGAAGAATAAAAATTCACTAAATTTCATCATAGAAGGCTAGGAGAATCTTAAGGAGTCTATTTTATATACATGCCAATATTTCCTAGTATATATCATCCAACTTCAAGTTCAAGCAATCAAACTCAACCTCCTAGTGAATTGTGAGTGGGGCCAACATTTAGATTTTTATATTTGTGTGATAGTCTACAACCTTCTGATACACTTTTCATGGGACTCACACCGACCAGATCCCATACACTATTATATGGATTATGGATGAGTAATGGTGAACCCAATTTAGATTTGTAAACATCATAATATTGATTAATATATGTATATTTTTTTTGTGTCATAACTATGGTGAATTTTATGTTTTAATATTTATGAATATTTTATTTGTTACAGTTAGTTGTTTATGTCCTGATATATTAATATCAATGGTTTCTTATACTTACCTGTTCATTCTAGTTGTAAGCCATTTTCCTATGATGGATCATAAAGCAAGGTCTCCTTGAGCATATACTTACCTTCTAAGTCCCCTAGTTTGTGTTCACATTCGAATTTGGGGATAATGAAATTTGAAAAACACTCGCTAGTGCAAATAGATGCATGGTTTTGTTGTTACATTTTTTAAGTTTAACAAAAAGTGAATCTAACATTTTTTTTTACAACATATAAAAAATATTCCATTCAATTTACCATTGCTTTATATTCTACAAAATTGTACAAAATATGAAATTCCACATATAAAGATATATGACAACTAAAGATACCACAAGTCACCAATAGGAACATTCCCTAAATCTTATTCCACTTTTGAAATGGATGCCCTAAAAATTAAATGCACTAAATGAAAGGTTCCAAAAAACTATTTCCACTCCTATCATGATATATCACCTTTGATGGCACTCCCATGGCTTATAAACTTTATTAATATCTCAAAAATCGAAATCTAGTACACAAACATAGTATTTCTAGCAAGCCAAAATTCCTTTGTAAAATAAAAGCTAAGACGTAATAATTACATTTAAATGAGAAAATAAAGTTAATTTATATGTCTTCCTAGTTGTTACATCACATTGCATTTCCAAATTTCTCAAACTATCCCCTTATGAAGGATAAAGGTATGACAAAATGGCGCGTTCAAACAATTTCCATAGTTTTTACAACATTAGAAAAATGCACACTATTGTCACTAAAATGCAATCCCTGTCATACACAAGCAATAAAATCAATCAGTGAAACTTGATGAGTGTATTTCATGACTCGTAGGACCTTCCCAAAATTTTACACCTTCAATTTGAACCTTAAAACTCCATGTTACAAAATACATTAAAATTGGCTTCTTGGAGAAAGATTGCAAATCATGTTGATATGGCCTAGAAAAATGCATGCCATATATGCATAATTGTTGAAACAAAAGGTACTATACTAGATAGTTTCACACGGATAACACTACCTCATATCCAATTTTCTCAATAATGTTTCCAATTCCCCAAAGTGGATCCAAAGAGTTTACTTCATTGTTTTTGACATTTTTGAGTAATTTTTGAAAATGCATGCCAACAAAATTCCTCTTTTGTTCTTTTTTTTTCATTTTAAGTTAAATTCCAATAAATACACACAAAGGCCTATATATTCACTCCCTTGATGCTATGACACTTGGAAATTATGACGTATGATGTGCCACACCTTTCTATTAGCTTGAACCACAACCCTTGTTGCATGTTGAAATGCTAAATTCTACATGAATAATGATGTAGGAGAATCCCTATTTCATTTATCCATATTACATGGATATATAGGTATATTATAGTTCAATAAGGATCCATAAACCTTTTCAAAGTTTATTTGTTCTTAGAAGTTCTTTTTTTTGAATTTTGGCTTGCATTTTCTGTTTTTTAGTAGTCAAGTTTACATTTAGATTTAGAAACCTTTTAGGATTGGAACATGAGGTATAACCAAATGGGAAGACGTGTTATCTCAAGAGGAACTCATAAAAAAATTAGACCATCATTGACTCCCTATATAGCCTTTGTGTTCATTTTAGTGATACTTTTTTTCATTTCCATAATTATAGTGTAAAACCAACGAAAAACAATTGTTAGCGAGATTATATATTGAAGGTTGTTATAGCAAGATTTGCCTCACCCTATGCAAACTTGCACATAAGAAATTTTTCCATTTCCCTATGTAGACTTGAAGTCCCTTTTTGCAAATCCCAGAGCTAAAAACATTATTTTTCCACATATATGCACCCTACCTATAGTACAACATGCATATACGCAGGTTACACCAGTACATTCTGCGTACATCGGGGTTTGTGCCCAAAATTAAAAAAGTATGTTGTGTTTCCATGTCACGTCACGAGATCCATGATCCTTGGACTTCCACATACTGGAAACGTTCTGAATCGACCCTTCAGTTCCAATTTAAGGCTACAAATAGGCCAAATCCGAGCTATGGATAAAAAGGAGAAGAATTCAACTTTGAGAGAAAAGTTACTCAGGAGAAATTATTCACTTCATATAGAGTTTGCATCCCTTTTTCCTTTTAAGTCTGAACACATTGTTCATCCCCCAAGATCTTCCCTACATGATTGAGAACCTCATTGTCTCTCTTATATGAGCTTGCCTTTGGTGGAGGATTGAAGTGGTGGACGCCCAGCTAGAAGAAACTTAGTTTCTTGTTTCCGAACCATGCCGACACGGAAGTTTGTAATTCATTCACTTATGTTGATTATATTTTAATAGAAATACTCTTTTCTCTTCCAATTAATATCTTGAGAATATTTGAATTTTTTTTCCATGGGCATATTTGTTATGAATGTTGATGGATTATGCTATTGAATGTACTAACATTATATATTATCACCGTATGCTTCCATTTCTTGGTTGTTGAGGAATAGTTGTAGGTGTATATCTTTGGGCCAAGTGCTCAACGGTGGACTTCATCGAATGTCTTGACGAGGTAGGCCTTTTATCTTGTCTTACTAGAATAATTTTTTATATAGCATACTTGAGATTAGAGTTGATTTATGCAGTCATTTCCATCTATTGTGGTTTACCCCTAGCCATAGAGAGATTTTCCTCGTAACAGAATTGAAAACCATACCGGGGACAAAATCTTCTTTTTTGGGGTTTGGAGTGTTTTTCTCCTTAGATTTCTCTCGTTTATATTGAGTTTCTTGTCGTATGATTTCTTGAAGCCCTTTATTCACTCTGAGCCTGAGTTTCTTGGCCTCTCCTTAGCCTAGTTGTGTTTTGACACATATACGTGGTTTTTTGCCTAACATTCACGTACATACACATGTTGTCCTTCTGCAAGAAACGTATATATGCTCTTTTCCCTTGAACAATCACGTACATCACCCTTTGTTGTTTGGTTGTTGGGTAGGTTTTGATGATTGGTGAGTCTTCTTGGGTTTGTTTTATGACTGTTAAGTGTTTGTTCAATGACAGGAAACCTTTCTTGGGTTGAAATTTTGGGCGGTGCCTTTCTCATCATCTTTTTCATTTGATTGTCCTTACATATTAGGCTGGGTGTTTTTCTCCTTGATATCCTACTTGGTTTGTCTCTGTCTACACACATTAGAGTTTTTATATCAGAATGTTGTTAAGTCCTTGCATTTTCATTCTCTTATATTGAAAATAAAAAAATATTAGGCATTTTACATTGTTGGCATTTTGATCTCTTGAGTCTTTGTCATTTATCTTAGTACATGTAAAGAAACATTGCATTTTATTTAGAATTGCATAACTGAATTGAGAATTGAATTTTGAAAAGAATATCATTTATTTGGAATCGAAGTTAGGACTTCGCATTGTATTCATATTTATTTATTTTATTTGTTGAGTCATAACATCACTAGTTTCACGATCACACCTTTTAGAGTAAGCAAGACCACTAAAAGTAACGCTATAATTTAAAATTGATTAGGAACAATTTTATTTTTCTAGGGTGCACAAACTAGCTTAGGATTTAGAGCCTTGGAATAGGATTTTGTGAGTAAACTTCTCCAAGGCTATTAAATCAACATATGTGTCGCACTAAGGGAGTGGAGAAATCCATTGTATAATCGATAATATCAAGAGGCTCCACTTACACTGGAGTTAATCTTGAGGTCGCATGAGGTTCGTTGAAGGGATATCCCTCCAATGCCTTCTTAGCATCAGATATATTTCTGGGGATCTATTCGTATATGGGGATCTTGCTAGTACCCTTACCTCTGTGAGAGGCAGTGCTTTCAAGGTTTCGGGATTTGTTACCCTTCCCATATGGTGGACCTGACTTACGAATTTTATTCTGTGCATAGATTATAGTGTGGTTTCTTAGTTTCTTGACTTAGGTACCACATAGTTTACTTGTAGGGGTTATTCTTCAGGTACCCTGGGTCAGATAAGGGTCGGACAACACATGGCCTTTATGGAGGATTACCTCTCTAGGGGGATCTGACCGACTGGTTGTTAAGCCCATGAGGACCCTTATAACTGATTCAGATACCTCTGTTCTTTACCAGAGGAGTCTCAGGCCCCTCTTGAGCAAGGCATACCTACTTTAGAGAGGGACGCCCCTTTTAGCCAATTTATCTTGTTTGTGTGCATATTGTTCATTTGATTATTTTTTGGTGTGCTCTTTGATTACTAGTTGACCTTAGGATTTGTTTTTTATATCTCAAGTTGTGATTCATCGTGGAGCCATACCAACTTCCTCGCAGGTCTCTCCCCTTGTTATAGTTACCACCACATTTTGAGTCTTTTCCTTCTAAAAGGCACATAGTTATTAAACGTGGTACACACACATCCCCTTATCATACTTGTGATCATACAAGGATGAGTACTGAAGCGAGTCATCAAGATACCGGGTGTCCTTCCACTCCCATACCTACTATAGTTAACGGTACCCCTTCGACATCTTCAACCACAATGGTTGTAGTGTCGGAGGTGCCTATCATCACCTCTACCTATCCTATAGTGAATATTCAACCTATAGCCACGAACCCTTTTGGGTCTCTTTATCACTCACTAGGCTATAACATTCAGTCCATCCCTATGGCCTCTAATCATTTTTCCTATGGTATGCCAAATTTCATGTCGCAATTTTCAAAATCCATCCCAGTGGATGGTACGAATACTAGCGTTGGACTTGGGGGAACAACTCCTCCACACACTCCATTCTCATTTGGTGGCGCTCATTTCCCTCAAATGACTCCTACCATTGGAGGCATCCCTCCTCTTAATCTCGGGTCTAATCATGTTTATTTTGGATGGAGTAACCTACCTGGCAGACAAGCTACTGCTCACGTTCTATCCTTCACACTCACATCCTCTATGTCGATTCCGACCAACACATTTGGCATGACGAATCCACCTTTATCCTCTAAATTCACACCCTGAGGAGTTCAGTTTCACACCTTGGGAAACCCCCAACCTGGAGCCACTCTGGATGGGGGCAGATTTTATACCCCTCATCAAAACATTCCTACTAAAATGGTGCCCAACCAACCCCTTATGAATCATCCCAGAGGAGGGTCTTATAATCCCAGACACAACCATGGTGCTTACCAGAACCCTGGATGGGCTACACTTCTCCAACCACAATATTTCTAGGGATATTGGGGACAGATGCCACAAACTCATCTCCCTTTTCAATCCACACTCAATTTTCTAGACTTGTATAAGTTAATGAATGACCTCGTGCATCATGATTTGTCATGGCCCTCCGCCCCCACTAAGCTTCCCTCGGATAATTCAAAATTTGAGGGAAGGACTGGTGAGGATCTCGGTGATCACGTTACCACCTTTCACTTGTGGTTCTCTTCAAATTCCCTTAATGAATATTATATTTTATTAATATTGTTTCAACGCACCCTCATGGGGGTTGCCATGAAATGGTATATCAAGCTACCTAAGGGGTCCTACGGAAATTTTAATTAGTTGGTTTTAGTCTTCCTCAATAACTTCCAATTATCGGTTCGTTACAATGTTGGCATAGAAATTCTATCGAAATTTCATCGGGATAGGGCCACTCATATCTCGTATCACATCCAGGAGTGGCGTATATGGAAGAGGTTGATAAAGCCCTACATACCCCTAGAATTCTTGCTAGAGTGGTTCCTTAAATATCTCATGCCTTATATTTTGAAGGATGTTTCTACATCCGGGGTTACTTCTGAGGAAGAGGTGATTTTTAAAGCACAACAATGACATATTATATATGCTCAGTTTGGGATGTTATACGAGATTCTTTATGACGCATCGAGGTCAAACTATGACCCTAGAAAAAATCTCGGACCTCATGCTGATGGAATTGTGGGCTTCGTCAATGTGAAATCTGCATAATCGATGACAAGCCATTTGAAATACTTGTCTCTAAGCCAGTCTGTAGGAGGGTCAGCTTCATCTGTGTCCTCTAATCCCACTCAATCGGTGGATGTACGCTTTGTGCAATCGTCGACTATCCTGAATGGTAACCAAGAACTATGAGGGAATAATAAGAAAGGATGTAATAATAATCGTAGGCGTGGGAATATTAATAATAAACCCAAGGACAATGGTAATAATGAGAAGACAAATATTAATTCTAGTGAGGGAAAGAAATAAAGGTGGAAAGTGAATTTTCCCTGTAATATTTGTACAAACGATAACCTTACCCATTTATGCCCCAAACTTACGGAGGCTATGAGGCTTTTATCTCTACCACTCATTGTGATGATTAATCCTTTTCCACATAACCAACACATGGCCTCGATCTCCTCAAATGTTGGAAATGTGGCGAGTGGGATTCAAAACCCACTAACACAAGACTGTGACTGTTTATGCATCAATATGGTTAAATTTAAGGTTAATATAGCCACTCAATATCACGATTATAGTTCTCCACATATTGTACCTGGTCTAGAGTGCCCCCCTCCTCCGAAGACACCCTTACAGATAAAAAAACCAGAGCCCCCACCTCATATTCCGAAAGGTGTACTTAAGCGCTCTACCCACAATCCTAATGATAGAGCCACCCAGAATTACTCTATTATTGAGGACCTGGGTCAAACCCCTTGTGCGATGTCAACTCTGGAGGTACTCCAGATGTGTCCTTCACAGAGGAATTCCTTTCTATCTGTGTTAGGATCTCTAGATCCTTGTGGCTTGAAAGTTATCAAGTTTGATGTCACAAATGTGAATCCTCGCTTGCCTTACCATGTGCCATTCCAAATCCACGTGGGTTACTCGAAGTATACCATCAAGCATATTCTTGTTGATGAAGGAGCTGCAACATTTGTGATGTCCCTAGTCTTTTGGAAAGCCCTCGGCTCTCCGACCCTTTCTTAGTCTCTGATCATGTTGATTTATTTTGACGGTCGTTCCTTCTGCCCTCATGGTATTCTTCCTAGATTTTTGGTCCAGTTAGGTGGGAAGACAGTATAGGTGGATGTCGAGGTGGTTGATGCAACCCTCGATTATAACTTATTACTAGGACGCAATTGGACTTACGCTATGACTGCAATCGTATCATCCATCTTATGTATGCTTTGTTTACCTCACGATGGGAAGATCACGACGATCGATCAATTTTCCTTTGCATATGCTAGTCCCAATGCATCTATTAGACCGTTGATCCCCTTGATCGATAATTCTCAGTCGTAAATTGATAATATCGGTGTCAGAATGTAGTCTTCCCTTATGGGTACCTTCGACTTTATGGCACCGGTTCACCATATTTACGCCATGTCAAGTAGGCTCGTTTCTTCAGAGAGCTCCGTTCCTTTCTACACTTCCTATTTTAACGATCATTTGACCCTACCTTCCTCAACGACATCTTGTAAAGGTCAGTCACATTCTGGCATGACCATGCCACTATTGACAACAAATATTGTGTATCAAGTTTTTCTCGACTCTTTCGTCGATCTAGATCTTGTTACCTCACAGACAGATGAGGAGGATCATGTCCTGGAGCCCGTGTGGGCCACTTCATCATATTGTTCACATGACTTCTTCAATGAGGTTTTTCCTTTGAACGAAGATATCATTGAAGCCATGAATGGTTCTAACAAACCTTTGGATGATATGCATCATCGCTCTTATTTTCTCCCAGAGTTTTCTAGAATCGAACAAGATGAATTTAGATCTACTTTGAGCGAGATAGTCGATCACGCCGCAGTTGCACTTGATACGCATGAAATTTATGTCGAAGGAAACATGTTGAGTATATCCCCTACCATCACGATCGATATCTCTCTTATCCCTGGAAATATTGAAAATGTACACATCGGTGCAGATTGTTCGCAAGAAGAAATCATGATCTACACCAAACTCTTCAAGGAATTCTGAGATGTATTCACTTAGTCATATGAAGATATGCCAGGTGTTGTTCCTGAGTTTGTACTTAAGGCTTAAAAGTACAGTGTCAAGGCATCCGAAAGTATGTTAAAGATTTATACAAAGAACACGTTAACCTTCGGTGTAGGAAACTAATGAAGGTTTCTACATTCTCGTTGTCTAGCTTCCAACTGTTCCTGGGTAGTAATATCTTGTTCAATGGCTGCCCATGAACGTTCCAATTCCTCCCGGGTGTTCACAGTTTTAAGGATTGTGTCAAAAATATTTAAAGCGATATGTATTTGATTAGATAGCCGGGTTGAATATTTGGTTGAGTTGCTGCGGGGACAGTCTTTGAGGAACAGTACCAGTATGGAAATGATTTAACGGGAGATTTCAACGTTGTTTCAATTCATTCTAAATAAGAGAAATTTTTGTATGAAGAACAAAATAGGAATGCAAACTGAAGGCCCTTTCCCGTAACTGTATTATTTTTTAGTAAAGATGTGGAATGAGAGAAAAAAATTTAGTTGTGGGTAACGTAAGGTTCCTATCAGTAGAAAACTCACACATACACAGAAGAAGAAATTGACATAGAAATAATTGACATAGTGTAAATAAATATAAAATTCTGTAAATGTGAATTGGTCTTACACCTGCTGATAGCTGGTGCARAGGAAAGACAAGAAACAATTACAGAAAAATAAAATCCCTTCACTATAGTAGTGGTCGTACTAAATTATAGTGATACACATCAATTATGTAGAGAAAAATGAAAAGAAACAAAAAACATAATGAAACAAACTTGTAACACAGTCATGACAGAATCAAGAATCTTCAAATTGCTTGTATTAACTTCTCAGATGCAAAATCTCTATTACATTCATTACCAAAAAGTCCAACCATTTCTCTTCTTTTTGTGATCTATTTATACAAATTTTGCCTCTCGGCCTTTAGAAGAGCGAAATCACTCCATCTGTCTTAATCCACTTTCAAAAAGGTGCCAGGTGCCTGTCTTTGCTTAGATTCAATGCATATGATACATTTGTTCATAAAATGGAATACAAGTTGTGAAGGTTCCGCTTGACAGATGGGAGGATCGAAATCACTCCATTTCTCCTACTCCATTTTCAAGAAGTGCCAGGTTCTTGTCCTCGCATGGATTCAGTGTACATGATACATTTGTCCACAAACTGGGATACAAGTTGTGAAGGCTCAGCTTGACAACTGGCTTTTGCAAAATAGCAGTCTCGGGCTAACTGTGGAAGTTTATTACCTATTTGTGCATCGATGATGTCAAGGGCGTCGAGTTGTGCACTAGGTTGAATCAAATGTTGGTCGATTTGAGCCATGTCTATCCTGTCCATCTTAGAGATTTCCGTCGAATTCCTCTCATTCTTCTCCTTCATGTCGAGGGAAATCCGATCTATATTCATATGCCTTAGCGTCTCTGTGTCACCTCCACTCCCCATCCTTAATAGCTCACCATTTATGGTATTGAAGGCTTCTTCTAATGAATTTGTCACTTTTTGAGCCTGCTCCTTGCTTAAAGTAATATCATGTTCCCAATTTTTTAACAAAATATTACCCCTAGTCTGTTCGGCAATGGTGAGTCCGGGGGGCCCTACTGAAAATCTGTTGTTGGTAGCTATCACTGCTTCTTGGAAGGCGATCTGAGTAGCTTCTGCGTTTCTTTCCTTGACAATCAGATTCTCAGAGATCTGATGCATTAACAAGCAATCTTCTCGAAACTCCCCTACTTTGTTTAGCAGACTCTGTTGAGCAGAAGAGATCCTGCTCCGAATATCGATTGCTCAGGATTTAACAATCTTGATGTCGATCACCTTGCTTTCCGCGACCTCTAACTGAGCCTGCAGCTGTGTGATCATATCCCTCTACTGACCAGCCTGCACCCGACCATCTCGGATAACTGAATTTTCTTGTTCCAGCTTGGTTTTGAGGACTTCGATTTCTTTCTTATTGGCCAATCGGGCCAGCTCTATTTCTCCACTCGCTTGACTCTTAGCATTTTCTGCAGCCGAAGCTACTCGGGATTCAAGAGTCTTGATTAGTCAATTCTTTCTCTTGAGCTGATTTTTCAACATCGCAACCGAGAATTGGTTCGCTGACGCATATGCTCCTAGCATCCCTGCTATCTCTGTGGAGAATTCATCACTCTTCTTGTTTTTTCCATCTGTCATTACTTTGAATTTTTTAACAGTGGATTCTCTCTCTTGATAAAATTCCCGCTTTACTACAACTTTTCTCTTTCTATCAAAAAAGAACTCATTAGGGGGGAGTTCCTCTTCCCTTATAGGTATTAGTTCTTCACCAAATATCCATCCCTCGCTAACATCTCCCTGTGCCAACTGCAAGGCTGTGACAGAGGTGATGGGTTCCCCGATTTGCTTCACCGCCTTTCCTGGTGTGTCGAGTGAGCCCTGCTCCTTCAGAGGATCAGAGGCCTTCGTCTCTGTCTCTAGTTTCTGAGTCTCTGGCGGGTATGTGCTTTTTACTTCCACCTCTGGACTATGTTCCTTGGGTGGGTCAGTAGTCCCTTCTTCTGTTTCGGGATTCTTTTCTTGCTCAGGACTCTTCTCCTGTTCGGGATTCTTCTCCTGCTGTCCTTCCTGACGATTTTCGGTGTTAGAATTTTGGCCCTCAGAGCTTTCAGCCTCCTTCTCTTTATCCTTGGAAAGTCCCAAACCTCCTAGCACCACGGGGAGGCATCTTTTCCTATGCTCCTGAAATTTTAAAACAGAGGCCCTGTCTTCGGGTGCTAGAGATCTGATTCGAAATTGCACTTCCGCATAGGACCTCGCCCCTCGAAAAACATCATCCGAGGGTGAGCATTCATGTTCAAACCTCTTTAATCCACAATTTCCCAAATGGGTGCTTACAATTCTCTGAGGATCATGCTTTTTGTACTCAATAGAGACTAGGCTCAAGTCTTCTAAGGTTGCAGCCTCAGCCTTAGCATGTCCGAAATCTAATAAGGAATAGGAATTAAGTTGAACAGGGAAAAATGGCCATACCTTCTTTGATGACGCTTTGAGCTCTTTACTCACTCCGCCAATCACTGTTTGTCGAGCAATCTCACGACAGGCCAGCTTGTCGGGGATGAATAGCGGTAGCGCCAGAGGAGGAACAACAGCTCCAAAAACTCTAAAATAAGAGAATTCTTCTTCTACGTACCAGTCCGCGATACTGCTCAGATTCACAGCAATGCTATCCGAGATGCAGGGTGGCGAAAGACCAAAAATGGCGATGTGCAAGGGCACCATCACCCAGTTGAAAATCTCATAAATAAACTTATTTGCATTATTTTCCCACAGCTTGTCGTGGTACTCATGCACATTTTTTTCTTGGGTTGGACTCCAAGCCCAATTCATCAAAGGAAAAGGTGTCATGGAGCATATTGCGTCCATGATATACGCGAACATGAAGAATCCGGATGGTCTCCCAGCTGCTTTTTTCTCCCGGTACACTGTGACCTTGTTGAAAAGACTGTCGGAGAGCATCTTCTCCCAATTAAATGAGCAACCTTTTGCTACCCTAAAGATGAGAGGTACCCACTGGATGTAAAAATGCGCGGTATCCTCACTTCCGAAAAGTCAGCACATCATCATCGCCACATACATATACTGTGGCTCCAACGAAGAAATTGAATACACGCCCTTGTCATTCGCTCTGAATGTCACAGAGCGCGAAACCCAATATTTTATCAAACCAGACATGGTTTTATCATATTCTTCGCACTCCTTCTTTTTGAATTCCTCCAGGAATTCATTGCCATATATATATTTAGAAGTCGCTGGTATCTTATACATTGATTGGATATGCTCTGGTCTGAAAGTCTTGACCGTGGTCCGTTGGTCATTTATGATAGTTCTGGTGGGTAGGTCGATGTGATCCAATGCCCATCAGATCATGTCGTAGTATGGGAGCAACCGAGGTCTGGTTGCAACCAGGTACATTCCCGATTGAACAATTGTCTTGTACTTAGTGTAAAGGTCGTCCTTTACAATATCATTGTCATCGTCATCTGAGTCTGAATAGTTTACCAACTTGGATTGCAGAATGTCTGAAATAAACGACCAGGTGGGTACTGAGCCGCCAGTCTGAGGTAAAGTATCCGAGACGTTGTCTGGACCCTGCGCTGCAACCTCGACATTCGCTTTCGCTGCTCTCCTTGGAGCCATGGCTGACGCTTGCTTTTTCTCTCTTCTGCAATAGACCTGTGTATACATGCGGAAATGAGTTCCCTCAGGAAAAGGTGAGCTCTATGCGCTTATGAGAAATGTTTAAAAAGAATGAAACTCTCGTATATATTTGAAAACTCTATACCTTTTGAAATAAGTCTGTGAAATCGCAAATAAAACCAAATTTAATGTATAAATCCGATCTTATTTATTCGTGGATTTACCCTAATTCTTCATTAATGTCATCAATGTTCGGCGTCTTGACAGGCAATCGGGTTATGGAGAGCAAGTAAATCCCTCATGAAGTGTGATAACGTCGATGCACGGGACGTATCTAGCTTAATTTCATTTTTCTAGAATTTCAAATCTTAATGACTTAAATAATTTTCTCGTCTTTCGTTGTATCGTGAATTTCCTTTTCACACTTTGACTATTCAACTCGCGAGGCTGTGAGTGCCGGTTTTACCTTAATTAATAATAACCATGATTTGGCACATTCTTAATTATATAACTTAACCTAATCGCCATATCGCGACTCGGGAATTCGAAGACAAACTTTTGGGAGAATGATATGCAGAGTCGCGATATCGCGATGTGGCGATAATTAAGGCTCGAATTAAGAGAAGGAAATCTTAGATTAGACGACTAATTAATCTCTCTACAATTATGTCGCATCTTCGTGAATCGAAGTTTTGGACACCTTAACTCGATGAAAGAAAGTACCGCGTGATGAAGTGCCGAGAACAAAATTAACCATGGTTAGTTTTTTACCCTTAGTCTCTGACCAAGGTTATCACAAAGTCATCGTGTTCTCGGCTATCGGGGCTGCAAGAAAAAAAACTTAGGTCTGACGGATGCCGAGGCGTGAAACCCTGACGACGTCTAATCATGGGTTAAAGGTTTAATCCTAGTTAATGCCTTGGACGAAAATTAGAACCGAGTTCGCATTTTCGTGACTCGGGACTTGTGAATTCAAAAAATAAAGTGTCCGACTTGCGAGACCCCGAAATAAAACCAAAAGAACAAACATACTTGTGAAAAATGGACCTTTTTTGAAAGTGACAAAGCATTGCTATTCATGGGACAAGATTTCAGAGATTTATGATTTTGGAAGGAGAAGAAAAGCAACTTTAGATCTCAAGTATCAAAAATTAAAAATTGAGCAAGGTGAAAAACAAGGGTGGCTCCAACATAGGCTCCAACTAGGGATCCCGCTTCCCTGTGAGGCGGGAAGAACAGTAGACCAGGTGCCAAAATTGGGTAAATGGAGTCATAGGCTAATATCAACAGAAAAATCAAGGAAAAAGATAGAAGGGGAGGGAAATTTCGCTTGGAACCCCAGAATTTTTTTTCGAACTCAGATACTATTTCTAAACACAGCTGAAGTCACTTTCGCAATTCTCCCTTTCTCACTACTAAGTTTGGGGAACACTTTAAGACAGTCATAACGCTCCTAGGATATTCAACAGGTCTTGTGATTCTTAGCTTGCATCAAAAGAATGATATTATATGATCTAAAATAGGGAAGTCCCGTCGGAATTTGGGGAAATGATCAGGTTTTCAGAAAGCGTTGAGTACCAGAGTAGATTGATGTTTACATATAACAGCCTTACAGATCTCTCAGACATTGCTTCACTGCTAGCGAGCCTGTTCAGTACCCCGGTGAAGTTGTCTGACCCTTTTTCACTGAATTTCTTTTCACCACTTCGAAAAATATTTATGCGTTTAAACGCTAAGACAAGGGCAATCATTTCTAAATTTCCTTTCATCATCTTAATGGACTAGGTGGGGGCAATAATTTTTGAATTTCCTTTCACCACCTACCTCAGTATTTACTTTTAAGACACAAAGATGGGAGCAATCAGTTTATATCAGGGTTGAGATCTGTGTAATATTTTTTATCAGAGGTCTGTCAACTTATTTTGATTACTAGGTATCAACCTTCCTTTGACCCTCACACGACCTTTAGTTCTTAGGGAGACAAGGGAGAATAATAAAATTTTAAGGAACATCTTGTTCGAGCAAGCTTTGATTTTTCGGATGCTATTGAAAAACCTAGGAAAGTTAGGATCACTATAAACGTTCCTTAGCTTATCAGAGGATCAAGTAGTTGTGAAGACCAGATTTCTTATTAAGATATGCTTCGGAATCCCTGAGCTTTGAAACGAAAAATATTTATCCCTTCCCAAAGGCTTGGGAAGATAGTGACTCACTAAAAGTTAGGCCCAAATATAGACAGAAAACAAGGCAACAATTAAATGGTTTAATATAAAAACGGTCACAACAGTTCTGGACTAGTTTTCGAATGCATTTGGGAACAAAAATTATGACTGACTGCTTTGGTTTAACATATTCATTCAAATTTAGTTTGAAGATCAAAGCCAAAAATAATCCTGTTATCTAACCTTTTATATTGCAATTTGAACAATATTACCTCAGATTGCTTAAACAGCCTTTCATGACCTATGTATCGAGAAAACTCACCTCTGTCTTTTCAATTTCCTCGTGGACTATGAATTATCTTATGTATCACCTGATTTATGTTGTTCTATTATCCACACCGGCCTGCACATTATTTTTTCTGTTAGCTTCGTCTGAGGCTGGAATCCTGCAAAAACGAATACAAATCTGATTTGAAAATGTGTTGAAAATTTAAGAACAAAAACCAAAAATTGAAAATAAATGTTTGAACAAAAACATAAATATGTACAAAAAATCATAATAAAATTTATTTATTTACGAATATATATATATATATATATATATATATATATATATATAATTTTTTATTTTATTTTTATTTTTTTTTCTTTTCTATCCGACGATTATCACGTCATGTAGTGTTTTAGATATCGCCCGTTGACAGGGGCGCTGAGAACTTCTCCATCAATATTTTCCAGAAGAAAGGAATTCTTTCCTTCTGGAGCCGAGACCCTGAAAGGTCCATACCAAAGGTGGTCAAATTTTCCATGTTTCGCGGCTTCTTCCCTTCTCGTATCCCATCTTAACACCAAATCATCTGGGAGGAACTCTCTGTCCTTTTCCTTAAGATCGAACAATGCTTTCATATCATCCTGGTATTTTTTTATTTTCTCATCAACCTCCACTCTGAGATGTTGAACCTCAATCAACTAGTTAATTCTCCTGGTTACATGATTGGGTTCTTCGTTCTGATCCTGCCATAATTTCATCACTGGCAACGCTAAGTTTATAGGTAGAACCGCCTCGGTCCCATAGATCATCTGAAAAGGGGAAATGTCGATAGACCTTTTAGTGCTGATGCAGTTTGCCCACAATGCATACTTCAAATGTACATGCCAGGACCTCTTTTTTTCATTCAGTACTTTTTTTATTACGTTTACCAGGCTCTTGTTAGATGATTCAACCAACCCATTTCCCTGAGGGTAATAAGTAGTGGAATGACCGAGAACGATACTGTACTTCTGACAGAAGTCGATCATAGCCATGGATTTGAAGGCCTGGGCATTGTCGGTAACAATTTTTCGGGGACACCCAAATCTTGATAAGATGTTATCTTCCAAGAAGTCAATCACCACCGAGTTTGTTGCCCTTTTGGTCGGAATTGCTTCCACCCACTTTGTAAAATAATCTGTGACTGTTAAGATCCACTTATGCTGAGCACTGGAATGGGGATTAATTTCTCCTATAAAATCTAATCCCCATTGTTGAAATGGGGATTCAGTTTTGACTGGAACGAGTGGTAGTGCAGGGAGTTTCTGCTTACCAGTGAATATTTGACATGAGTAACAAGCACGTACTTTGGCATTAACGTCCGAAAATAGTTTCAGCCAATAATATCCGGCCCTCAGGATCTTGTAGGCTGTGGCTCTCCATGCATGGTGTCCTCCATAGATTCCTCCATGAAATTCCTCTATGACCCGTGGAGTTTCCGTCTCAACCAGACAGACCAGTAAGAACCCGAATGGATCCTTCCAATACAGTTGATTCTCTGAGATGCAATAATTTACAGCATGGAGTTTTAAAGTTCTGTATTTGGTTGGTGTTAGTCCATCTGGACATTTCAGGTTTAACAAATAGAAAACTATATCTTTATACCATCCTGACGACATGAATTTTTCTTCAACCTTGTTTGGATATGTCTGGTCATCCGGCTCTTGAAAATGTGTTTCTTCGTCTTCCCCTTGTAGGAAATTTATGTCAAGAGCTCTAAGGTTCGACTCAACCAAGAGTTTGGCCAAACCCTTTCCTTTTATCAATTTAGTTGGCTTGATTTCCAGATCAAATTCTTGTATTTTAGCGAGCCAACACCCTCATTTTCCATCACTATCCGGCTGTACCAATATATCCTTCACAGCACTGGTTGGTACGTACGCGATAATTTTTGAATGCAGAACGTAAGTTTTGAATGCTTGTAGAGATTTCACCATTGCGTACGCCTGTTTTTCTATTATATCATATTTTAGCTCGGCGTCTCTAAGGCTCTTGCTAAAAAATGCGATTGGGCGTTCAAAGCCTTCATCATCTTTTTGTAGCAACACCGCGGCGATAGTATGTTGAGAAGYGAATGAGAAGATGAGGAAAATTTTCAAGTAATCTAGGCTCGTTAACACTGGTGCCTCGCTGATGAATTTCTTAATATGCTCGAACGATGCTTTAGCCTCGGTCGTCCAATTTACTCTGCTATCTTTCTTTAGCATTCCTGTGATTAATTTGACAATCTCAGCGAAATTTGGTATAAACCTTCGTAAAAAATTTATTGTACCTAAGAAAGATTGAATTTCTTTAACGTTTCTAGGAATACTGATAGTTTGTATCGCTTCAACCCTCTTAGGATCAATCTTGATCCCATCTTTAAATACGATGTGCCCAAGAAGCTTACCTTCCTGCATAGTGAAATGTGATTTCTTTGGGTTCAAAGACAGACCATACCTGCGGCATTTTTCAAAAGTTTGTTTTAAATGGATCAAATGTTCTTCATCGGTTTTAGAAAAAATCGTCAAATCGTCAAGGTAGATTACTACAAACTTATCTCTTTCCCCAATGAAAGCGATATCCATGGAGCGCTGGAAGGTATCCCCTACATTCATTAAACCAAAAGTCATTTTATCATACATGAATGTACCCCATGGTGTGGTGAAAGCAGTTTTTTCTCTGTCTTGCTCGTTCATGGAAATTTGGTTGTACCCAGAAAACCCATCTATCATAGACATCTGATTTGCTCCAACTACCCTTTCCAGGACGTGATCCATTTTAGGAAGTGGATAATTATATTTAAGAGAGGACATGTTCAAGTTTCGGAAATCTACACACAGTCTGATTTCTCCATTCTTTTTTCTGACAGGGACCAAATTTGCCACCCAATCTGAGTATCTTAGAGGTACAATTATTTTCGCATCTAAGAGCTTCTTAACTTCCTTTTCAATAATAGGCAACAAAATGGGGTTAAACTGCCTGAGCTTCTTCCTAAAATACTTGACTCCGGGCTTCAAAGGTATCTTGTGCTCAATTATAGAAGTATCATATGTTCGAAGCTCGTCATAGGACCAGGCAAAAACATCTCTATATTGTCTGAGTAAGTCTCTATACTGGTCTTTTACCTTAGGAGGGAGGAATTTAGATATCTTTACTATCCTGGAATCTTTTTCAGTTCCTATGTTGCAATCCTCCACTTCTTCTGGTTGGGGATGCAAAGTGGATTTCACAGGTATGTCGTTCTGATCGAAGAGTCTTTCCAAAGGAATTAAGCCTTTCGGGATTTGGTTATTTTTGAGGACCAACATGCGGTGATCCGCTATTTTTTCTCGAAAGGTTTCAGGATCTTCATCTTCTTGCATAATCCACATCGGGTCGTTTTGGTTTTCTTGATCTAGATGGGTTTCATAGAACTCGCCTATTGCTATAAGAAATTTCTGAATTTGTTCGTCATCTTCAAAAACCTGCCAGTGTCGGACATTGTCTGGTATAGAGGGTTTATATCTGATTTCAATATGATATTTCAGTTTAACATTCGTGGGAGGGGAAAAGGTCGAGGCTGCCTTAGCCAATGCATCAACATGTAGATTCTTTGTGTGAGGAATAAAATGGACTTTTATAGATGAGAAAAAATTCTCCATTAAATCCCAGGTGCAATTTCTGTACGTTCTCAATCTGGGATGTTTGGCTAGGTATTGTCGGTTTACTTGTTTTACTATCAATTCAGCATCACCGTAAACCTCCAAGTTTTTTATGTTTAACTTCTTGGCARCCTCTAAACCTAAGATTAATGCTTCATACTCGCATACGTTGTTGGTGTAATCTATGTCCCAYTGCAAGAGATATGAGAAAGGAACGGTAAACTTACCTTCAGGTGCTACCAAAAGTATGCCAGCACCAGCTCCTTCAGAAGATGAAGCGCCATCGAAGTACATTTTCCAGATACCACTTTTGCATAGTTCTTCAGTCAAGGGGCTAAGATCTTCTTGCTTCATATCAAGTTCTTTTAGACATCCATCTAAACCATCATCAAAAGACAATATGCAATTCCCCAAATCTTGGTCCGCAATGTAAATGGGAAAGTTATTTGGGTTCTGAGGATCACTGACAGTATACGCTAATCTTGTTTCTCGGTACAAATGGGTAAACTGTCCACCGAAAATTGGGATTGTGGCATATGAAATGTCTAATTGTAGAGAACCTCCCAACTTGGCTCCCCATGATCTGGATAACAACATACCATATTTGGGGGGAATATCTGCAATAACCACATCCATCAGGATACTCTTGACAGGGACCTGAGCCAGGGTAACTACCAGATCTTTTATCATTCTCATAAATTTAACCTTTCTTGAATCAAATGAGTATAGGTCTCCATAGGGTCTAGTGATCTGGAGCCCCAGCCTCTCCATTATAGTTTTGGGCATAACATTATGTGAAGCCCCGGAGTCTAACATGCAATTATGCAGTAACTGGTCATGTATATTCAGGGTGATATAGAAAGGAGCGACGTTGTCTTTGAATCCCTCAAAATGAGGACCAAAGGTGATGTTAGGTCTGTCATCTTATAGGTTGATAACGTCGGAGTGACTTTCTGTCTCATAAACGCCCATCACTTTGGCAATTTGCTTCCGATAAGTGGGTTTTTTTGCTAATTCTACCAAAGGAATCGGTATCTTAATTTTATTTAATTCATTTTCAAAATTGTAAGATGTATTGGCCTTGTCCATTTCTTTGGATAAGACTTCCGAGCTTTTTTCTTCCGACTTGTTTGTCTGGATCGCTTTATCACTCATGACCTTAGTCACAGATGTAACTTTATCTATCAGCCATGTTTCCTTTGTTTGGGTTTCATCTTTTTTCACCTCAGACTCTTGAGTCTTTGTTATCTTGACTTTATTGCTGGGTAACGATGTCTCTTCCAAAGGAGGTTCATGAGATTGATCCCTTGGCAGGATTTTCTTAGGTTGGTTAGTTGAGGTGGGCTTATTTTTTGATCTCAGATTGTATCTGGGTTGAAAATCAGCCGCTATCATTTATGTTTCTGGTTGAGATACGCAGAGGTCAGTATGATCACCTTCTTCTTCTTCATTAGATGGTTGAGGAGTATTTAAGGATTTCTCATAGTCTTCCCTAGTCATAAATGGCTATGAACACTCATCACCGAAACATGCAACTTCATCTTCTGAATCTCCGAAATCTGGGAGGTCACTTGCTCCTATAAAATTTTTGTTTTTTGGCGGATCTTGTATTTTTTGATCTTCATTCTTTATTTGCCTCTGTTGATTTTGGGGATTTGGGTTTCTCCTGAAGTCCCTTTTGTTAGAAGAATCAGCTTTAGCCTGATCCAACTCCATCCTAGAGATTTTGTTAGACAAATCTTTAATTATTCGGGCCATATCATCCACTCTGTCGTCAGTGTATCTATTTGACCCGGAAGGACCCGCTGGTTCCCTATAGAATCTATTTTCATGGTTAACTGTTTCTACTTTAGCCTTTAACTTACCTGAAGCCATCATATTAGATTCTATTTCGACAGCATTGTCTTGCATTCTATTTAGGGTGGCTCCTCTTCTTTCTCGCAAAAGCAATGCAAAATCAGGTTCGAAAGCTCCTGCAAAGGTTACTTTGGCTGAGGGTTTGGAAGGTTTAACAACGGCTGGAATTTTATTATACAGTTTGTTAAATCTCAAAATAAATTCCATAACTATTTCTAAGTTTTTTTTCTTTAGAGACCCAAACTCGGTAAGGTAGTATAAGTGATCCTTTCGCTCTCCCCATTGTCTGAGGAAAGCGTCTTCCAAGGCATTATATGTCTGAATAGACACTGTAGGAAGACTCCGAAACCAAGTTCGGACATGTCCTTCGAAGGTTTGGACAAGTAGTCTCGAATAGACATCTTCGTGCTCAATACCGCATATGTCTGTGAACTGGTCAAAGAAGTTTATATGCTCGGCTGCGGTTAGATCTCCCTCCCCAGTGAACTTAGGAAGATTTTTGATGTAGTTGTCAAGTAAATCATGGAGGGGAATGGACAAAACCAGGGGAGCGTATCTCACTGCTACTTTTGCAAATACTCCGGGAGGAGGGACATTCGGATGTCCTCCACCTCCTCCTCCGACGCCTGCCATCGACTTGGGAGTAGGAAATGAGGGTGTAACACACTCTTTTGAATCRGGTGAAACTGGGAGGTTCTGTCGAAGAAAGGTTGGTATGTCAAATGACAACGTTCTTTCTAAAGGACCTTTTCTCTTGTTTATAGATGGGAAAGTCTGATGTGACTCACTCCTAAATTCTGAGTAGTTTGTTTTAGGCTCTCTGGTATCAGACAGAGGACTGTAGGAAGTAGGAGGTTCTGAAGGGAATTTAGTCTTTAAAAGCGGGTTTTTGGACTTATGAACGGTAGCAATTGCCTCAGACAAGCCTGTCGCTTTTAAAAAAATTTCAAGATCATTAACAGGCGTAATCAGCTTGCCATCCGGGTTCCGTCTGGTATGCCTTCTACTAGACGCTAGTTTGTGTTTTAGTGGAGTCACCAAGTGAAATATTTTAAACAAGCCTTAAAACGGTGTGCACTCCATGTTCACTATCAAAGAGTAACACTATCAACGAAATAGTTGTCGTTTTCCCAGGGAAAAAATTTCGTAACTTCGTTCCCCGGCAACGGCGCCAGAAAGATGTTGTTCCTGAGTCTTTACTTAAGGCTTAAAAGTACAGTGCCAAGGCATCCGAAAGTATGTTAAAGATTTATACAAAGAACACGTTAACCTTCGGTGTAGGAAACTAATGAAGGTTTCTACGTTCTCGCTGTCTAGCTTCCAACTGTTCATGGGTAGTAATATCTTGTTCAATGGCTGCCCATGAACGTTCCAATTCCTCCCGGGTGTTTGCAGTTTTAAGGATTGTGTCAAAAAGATTTAAAGCGATATGTATTTGATTAGATAGCCCAGGTTGAATATTTGGTTGAGTTGTTGTGGGGACAGTCATTGAGGAACAGTACCAGTATGGAAATGATTTAACAGGAGAATTCAACGTTGTTTCAATTCAGTCGAAATAAGAGAAATTTTTGCATGAAGAACAAAATAGGAATGCAAACTAAAGGCCCTTTCCCGTAACTGTATTATTTTTTAGTAAAGATGTGGAATGAGAGAAAATCATTTAGCTGTGGGTAACGTAAGGTTCCTATCAGTAGAAAACTCACACATACACAGAAGAAGAAATTGACATAGAAATAATTGACATAGTGTAAATAAATATAAAATTCTGTAAATGCGAATTGGTCTTACACCTGCTGATAGCTGGTGCAGAGGAAAGACAAGAAACAATTACAGAAAAATAAAATCCCTTCACTATAGTAGTGGTCGTACTAAATTATAGTGATACACATCAATTATGTAGAGAAAAATGAAAAGAAACAAAAAACATAACGAAACAAACTTGTAACACAGTCGTGACGGAATCGAGAATCTTCAAATTGCTTGTATTAACTTCTCGGATGCAAAATCTCTATTACATTCATTACCAAAAAGTCCATCCATTTCTCTTCTTTTTGTGATCTATTTATACAAATTTTGCCTCTTGGCCTTTAGAAGAGCGAAATCACTCCATCTGTCCTAATCCACTTTCAAAAAGGTGCCAGGTGCCTGTCTTTTCTTAGATTCAATGCATATGATACATTTGTTCATAAAATGGAATACAAGCTATGAAGGTTCCGCTTGACAGCTGGGAGGAGCTAAATCACTCCATTTCTCCTACTCCATTTTCAAGAAGTTCCAGGTGCTTGTCCTCGCATGGATTCAGTATACATGATACATTTGTCCACAAACTAGGATACAAGTTGTGAAGGCTCGGATTGAAAACTGGCTTCGGAAAAATAGCAGTCTCGGGCTAATTGTGGAAGTTTATTTCCTATTTGTGCATTGATGATGTCAAGGGCGTCGAGTTGTGCACTAGGTTGAATCAAATGTTGGTCGATTTGAGCCATGTCTATCATGTCCATCTTAGAGATTTCCGTTGAATTCCTCTCATTCTTCTCCTTTATGTCGAGGGAAATCCGATCTATATTCATCTGCCTTAGCGTCTCTGTGTCACCTCCACTCCCCATCCTTAATAGCTCACCATTTATGGTATTGAAGGCTTCTTCTAATGAATTTGTCACTTTTTGAGCCTCCTCCTTTCTTAAAGTAATATCATGTTCCCAATTTTTTAACAAAATATTACCCCTAGTCTGTTCGGCAATGGTGAGTCCGGGGGCCCTGCTGAAAATCTGTTGTTGGTAGCTATCACTGCTTCTTGGAAAGCGATCCGAGCAGCTTCTTCATTTCTTTCCTTGACAATCAGATTCTCAGAGATCTGATGCATTAACAAGCAATCTTCTCGAAACTCCCCTACTTTGTTTAGCATACTCTGTTGAGCAGAAGAGATCCTGCTCCGAATATCGATTGCTCGGGATTTAACAATCTCGATGTCGATCACCTTGCTTTCTGTGACCTCTAACTGAGCCTGCAGCTGTGTGATCATATCCCTCTACTGACCATCCTGCACCCAACCATCTCAGATCACTAAATTTGCTTGTTCCAGCTTGGTTTTGAGGACTTCGATTTCTTTCTTATCGGCCAATCGGTACAGCTCTATTGCTCCACTCGCTTGACTCTTAGCGTTTTCTGGAGCCGAAGCTACTCGGGCTTCAAGAGTATTGATCAGTCGATTCTTTCTCTTGAGCTAATTTTTCAACATCGCAACCGAGAATTGGTTCGCTGATGCATACGCTCCTAGCGTCCCTGCTATCTTTGTGGCGAATTCATCACTCTTCTTGTTTTTTCCATCTGTCATTACTTTGAATTTTTTAACAGTGGATTCTCCCTCTTGATAAAATTCCCGCTTTACTACATCTTTTCTCTTTCTGTCAAAAAAGAACTCATTAGGTGGGAGTTCCTCTGCCCTTATAGGTCTTAGTTCTTCACCAAATATC
Source organism: Picea engelmannii (assembly GCA_009831015.1). NCBI lineage: Eukaryota > Viridiplantae > Streptophyta > Pinopsida > Pinales > Pinaceae > Picea > Picea engelmannii. The sequence goes on from ML791193.1 coordinate 313,562, forward strand.
CATCCCTCGCTAACATCTCCCTGTGCCGACTGCAAGGGTGTGACAGAGGTGATGGGTTCCCCGATTTGCTTCGCTACCTTTCCTGGTGTGTCGAGTGAGCCCTGCTCATTCGGAGGATCAGAGGCCTTCGTCTCTGTCTTTGGTTTCTGAGTCTCTAGCGGGTCTGTGTTTTTTACTTCCACCTCTGGACTATGTTCCTTGGGTGGGTCAGTAGTCCCTTCTTATGTTTTAGGATTCTTTTCCTGCTCGGGACTCTTCTCCTGTTCGGGATTCTTCTCCTGCTGTCCTTCCTGACGTTTTTCAGTGTTAGAAGTTTGGCCCTTAGAGATTTCAGCCTCCTTCTCTTTATCCTTGGAAAGTCCCAAACCTCCTAGCACCACGGGGAGACATATTTTCCTATTCTCCTGAAATTTTAAAACAGAGGCCCTGTCTTCGGGTGCTAGAGATCTGATTCGAAATTGCACTTCCGCATAGGACATCGCCCCTCGAAAAACATCATCCGAGGGTGAGAATTCATGTTCAAAACTCTTTAATCCACAATTTCCCAAATGGGTGCTTACAATTCTCTGAGGATCATGCTTTTTGTACTCAATACAGACTAGGCTCAAGTCTTCTAAGGTTGCAGCTTCAGCCTTAGCATGTCCGAAATCTAATAAGGAATAGGAATTAAGCCGAACAAGGAAAAACGGCCATACCTTCTTTGATGACGCTTTGAGCTCTTTAATCACTCCGCCAATCACTGTTTTTCGAGCAATCTCACGACAGGCCAGCTTGTCGGGGATGAATAGTGGTAGCGCCAAAGGAGGAACAACAACTCCGAAAACTCTAAAATAGGAGAATTCTTCTTCTACGTACCAGTCCGTGATACTGCTCAGATTCACAGAAATGCTATCCGAGATGCGGGGTGGCGAAAGACCAAAAATGGCGATGTGCAGGGGCACCATCACCCAGTTGAAAATATCATAAATAAACTTATTTGCATTATTTTCCCACAGCTTGTCATGGTACTCATGCATAGTTTTTTCTTGGGTTGGACTCCAAGCCCAATTCATCAAAGGAAAAGGTTTCATGGAGCATATTGCGTCCATGATATACGTGGACATGAAGAATCCGGATGGTCTCCCGGCTTCTTTTTTCTCCCGGTACTTTGTGACCTTGTTGAAAATACTGTCGGAGAGCATCTTCGGCCAATTAAATGAGCAACCTTCTGCTACCCGAAAGATGAGAGGTACCCACTGGATGTAAAAATGCGTGGTATCCTCACTTCTGAAAAGTCAGCACGTCATCATCGCCACATACATATACTGTGGCTCCAACGAAGAAATTGAATACACGCCCTTGTCATTCACTCTGAATGTCACAGAGCGCGAAACCCAATCTTTTATCAAACCAGGCATGGTTTTATCATATTCTTCRCACTCCTTCTTTTTGAATTCCTTCAGGAATTCATTGCCATATATATATTCAGAAGTCGCTGGTAGCTTATACATTGATTGGATATGCTCTGGTCTGAAAGTCCCGACCGTGGTCCGTCGGTCATTTATGATAGTTCTGGTGGGTAGGTCGATGTGATCCAATGCCCATCAGATCATGTTGTAGTATGGGAGCAACCGAGGTCTGGTTGCAACTAGGTGCATTCCTGACTGAACAATTGTCTTGTACTTAGTGTTCAGGTCCTCCTTTACAATATCATTGTCATCATCATCTGAGTTTGAATAGTTTACCAACTCGGATTGCAGAATGTCTGAAATAAACGACCAGTTGGGTACTGAGCCGTCATTCCAAGGCGAAGTATCTGAGACGTTGTCTGGACCCTACGCTGCAACCTCGACATTCACTTTCACTGCTCTCCTTGGAGCCATGGCTGACGCTTGCTTTTTCGCTCTTCTGCAATAGACCTATGTATACATGCGGAAATGAGTTCCCTCAGAAAAAGGTGAGCTATGTGCGCTTATGAGAAATGTTTAAAAAGAATGAAACTCTCGTATATATTTGAAAACTCTGTACCTTTTGAAATAAGTCTGTCAAATCGCAAATAAAACCAAATTTAATGTATAAATCCGATCTTATTTATTCATGGATTTACCCTAATTCTTCATTAATGTCATCAATGTTCGGTGGCTTGACAGGAAATCGGGTTATGGAGAGCAAGTAAATCCCTCATGAAGTGTGCTAACCTCGATGTGTGGGACGTATCTCGCTTAATTTCATTTTTCTAGAATTTCAAATCTTAACGACTTAAAGAATTTTCTCGTCTTTCGTTGTATCGTGAATTTCCTTTTCACACTTTGACTATTCAACGCGCGAGGCTATGAGTGCCGGTTTTACCTTAATTAATAATAACTGTGATTTGGCGCATTCTTAATTATATAAATTAACCTAATCTCCATATCACGACTCGGGAATTCGAAGACAAAATTTTGGGAGAATGATATGTCGAGTCGCGATATTGCGATGTGGCGATAATTAAGGCTCAAATTAAGAGAAGGAAATCTTATATTAGGAGACTAATTAATCTCTCTATAATTATGTCGCATCTTCGTGAATCGGAGTTTTGGACACCTTAACTCGATGAAAGAAAGTACCGCGTGATGAAGTGTCGAGAACCAAAATTAACCATGGTTAGTTTTTTACCCTTAGTCTCTGACCAAGGTTATCACAAAGTCATCATGTTCTCGTCTATCATGGATGCAAGAACAAAAAATCAGGTCTGACGGATGCCGAGGCATGAAACCCCGATGACGTCTAATCATGGGTTAAAGGTTTAATCCTAGTTAATGCCTTGGACGAAAATTAGAACCGAGTTCGCATTTTCGCGACTCGGGACTTGTGAATTCAAAAAATAAAGTGTCCGACTTGCGAGACCCTGAAATAAAACCAAAAGAACAAACATACTTGCGAAAAATGGACCTTTTTTGAAAGTGACAAAGCATTTCTATTCATGGGACAAGATTTCAGAGCTTTATGATTTCAGAAGGAGAAGAAAAGCAACTTTAGATCTCAAGTATCAAAAATTGAAAATTGAGCGAGGTGAAAAACAAGGGTGGCTCCAACACCAGGAATTGACCCTTGAATTATCGAACATGAGATTAAAAATTACCCATATGCTAATCCTATTCGACAACGTCTTAGAGTTGTTAATCCCTGGAAGGCCCTTACTATTAAGGAAGAGGTAGAAAAACTGCTTAATGTTGGCTTTATCTACCGTGTTCCCTTGACTGAATGGGTATCCAATCCCATTCCTATGAATAAAAATAAAGGAACCATCCATGTATGCATGGGTTTTCATGAATTGAACAAGGCATGTCCTAAAGACAACTTCTCGACACCCTTCATCGATCGTATTCTTGATGAGTGTGCGGGAATCGAAGTTTTTTTTTTATGGATGAGTTTTCAGGGTATAACCAAATTCAGATTAAACTTGAGGACCAACACAAGATGGAATTTATTTTCCCTTGGGGTACTTTCTCATACCGAAAGATGTTTTTCGGCCTTAAAAATGTTGGAGAAACCTTCCAACATGCTATGACCTTCACTTTTCACAATCTCAAGCATATAGTCGAAGCCTATCTTGACGATCTTGCTACTCACTCCCATAAGAGAGTGGAACACCCTAAGAACCTTTAGCTAGTCTTTTAAATATGTCACCGTTATCGCATCTGGTTGAACCCTCATAAATGAATCTTTTGTGTTAGGTCAGTTCATCTTCTAGGATTTTTAGTCTCTGAGACTGGGATCATGGTAGATCCATTAAAGTTTGAGGAAATAGTTTGATTGCCTCCCCCATGCACTATTCGACACATTCAAGGTTTACAGGGGAAAGATAACTTTTTGTGTCGATTTATAGTGAACTATGTCAATATTACTAAGGGTTTCATGCATCTCTTGAAGAAGGACGCCCCTTTTACTTGGGATGAGCGAGCCTAGGAATCCTTCGATGCTTTGAAGAAAGACTTGGTATCGACACCTCTGCTAAAGTCTTCTGATTACATTAGAGCTTACTTGTTTTATGTCGCCGTGTCCGAAGAGACGATTGGTATGGTGTTGGTTCAAGAGGATGATGAGCTCCACGAGCACGTCATTTACTATCTCAGTCAAAACTTAGTCAGTCCTTAACTCAAATATTCTCACGTTTAAAATCTATCTTTGGTTGTCGTTCACGCAGTCCAACAGTTATGACATGATATATTTCTTTGAAAAAATACAATGGTTTCCAATGTCAATCCATTTCAAGACGTCCTTACTAGGCGTATCATAGGGGGAAATTACAATAAATGGATTTTCATCCTACAAGAATTCGATATCGATTTGGCTTCTGTGAAATCCAAGAAATCACTAGTGTTTGTAGAGTTAATATATGACTTCTCGCGATTAGACAAGGATATTATTCATGTTGATTCATTTGCGGATGAACACATTTTCCTTGTCTCGCGAGATGACTGGTGACGTATACGATACCAAGCTAAGAACTATCTTATCATCGGTGACACTCTATATTGTCGAGGAGTAGACAATATCTTGTGTCATTTTTTAACTCATGAAGAAGTCGAGTCTGTTCTAAATGACTACCATAGTGGGGCTTGTGGTATTCATCTATCCGGGCTTGTGACAACCCAGAAAATTTTCCGAGCCGGTTATTTTTGGTTGTCTATATTTTGAAGACTATGTTGAAGAGGTTAAGAAGTATCACCCCTGCCAGGTGTTCACTTGGAAGATCTGCTCGCATCCAACCCCTTTCCATCCGGTCATTACTATCATTCCCTTCACCAAGTGGGGGGTGGACTTTGTGGATTGAAACCCAACTTCGGCTGGGGGGAATCAACACATTATCATGTTCGTGGACTACTTTTCTAAGTGGTTCAAGGCCATGTCTACAATTAAATCTGATGGGAAGATTGTCACCTTCTTTCAATCAAATTATAGTCAGGTTAAGAATATCGACTGATATTGTCACTGATCATGGCAATCACTTTCAAAATGAAATGATGGAAGAACTAGAATCTAAGATAGGGTTTAAGAATGGTCATTATTCCCCTTACTACCCCCAGGAAAATGGACAAGTACAAGCTGTGAACAAGTCTCTCAAGACCATTTTGCAGAAAATTGTCAGCCAAAGAAAGTATGATTGGCATAACATGCTATATCCCACACTTTGGGCATATCAAACCTCGGTCAATACCGCCATCGATTTTTATATGTTCAAGTTAGTACACGATGTGGAGTCAATATTACCTATTGAATGTGAAATCCCTTCTCTTAGATTGGCAGTTGCACTTCTACCTGACACTTTTCATCTCGAACGATGCCTCGTACACCTATAGAGCCTAGATGAGCAGCATCGAGATGCATCTACGGTTATCGAAGAGAATAAAAGACGTGTTAAGGTCCAGTACGATAAGCCTGTCTGTCCATGGTTGTACGTTGAGGGTGACTTGGTCCTTTTATATGATCAAGCCAAAGAACCACTGGGGTTAGGCAAGTTCAAACCCATGTGGTACGATCCATATATCGTGCGACGTGTCTTAGAAAAAGGATCCTATGAATTAGAATATTATGAAGGGAACATGTTGGTTGAGCCCAGGAATGGGATATATTTGAAAATATATTACGCTTGAGCCCTAAGCTTGGGCATAACTCTTTGTATACTAATGTAATTTAGTCTATATATATTTTCCCTTTTTATCTTCATCTTGCTTATTGAGTTTTCCCTTGGTTGGTAGATGTCAACAGATTTTTTGGTCTACTTAGGATTCACATATGGGGCCAGTCATCATACATAGAACTTGGCTTCCACTGCTTGGGTTGTTTACTCACCCGAGGGTCTACTGGTGTCTTCAGGTGGCATATGCCTAGGGCCATCCACAAATAATTTGGTCGAATATAGTGTCATTATAGAACTCTTGCGCGATTCCATTTCACATGGTATTCTCTCATTGGAGGTTAGCCTAGACTCTCAATTAGTAGTATGTCAATTGAACGGTAGTTACCTTGTGCATGACCCTTCTTTACTCTGACGATTCCTACAGGTACAATTTTTGGAATGACAATTTGATTTTATTACTTATCATCACATCCCTAGGAGTTCTAATTATGTATCTGATGCATATGCTAATTTTGTTTTAGATTGGCATTTGTCACATAACTAAACCAAAGAAAAAATTCTCATCAATGTACACATTGTAACATAAGTAAAGTCAGAGAACCATGTTTTTATATATATTTCAAAAAATATGATGTTTATAGTACAAAATTGGGGCTAATACCCTCAATATACATATACTGTCGATCATACAATAATCATGACATATACGCCTGTGGTGCTAGATGAGTGTCATGATACCAAAATACAGCGTTTGTGAGATGCCAAAAGACTCACACCCAAGCATGGGGCACGCCTACCACCTGCCACTGCATAGCCTCTAATAAATCCTCCACCTGGACCATCGAAATCCTTTGTGTCAAATGAGACACGTTTCCCTGCATGTTTTAAAGGACTCTCTCTACATCCCCTCCCACTGCCTCATCTCCCTGATTCCTCCGATGATGTCGTGGAAGTCTGTCCAGCCATCGTGGACCTATGTCTGTTCACATAAATGTCTAATTAGTACTTAATATCATCCAAAAATATTTTTGTTTTCCTATAGAAAAATACAAAAAATGAAATATTTAAAAAAATTTGACATACCTATGTCTCCGTAGGCGGTCCTTGGTGGTAATGGAATGTCAGGATCCCCTCTAAAATTGATCCCTGCATAAGGATATTCATCCAGAGTGATGACCTTCTGTCTCCACTAGAAGAATAAGTCATCATTGTAGGGTGTTGGCACCCTACCTCCCCCATGTCGCCTCATCACCTCAGTCCACCGTTCCATGGTTGGATCGCAAGGTCCATGCGGAATAATATTGAATCTAGGTCCCAAGCCTGGAACCCGCTCGAAGAAAAATCTACACAAGATAGAAGAGAACTCGAAGTTCTTTTTACTACCTTGTTTGCATTTTGTCGAATGGATCTTCATGTTAGCCAGCAGTGAGGTGCACCACTCCTACACTGTGGGTCTCAAGAACTCCACTGATTAGAACATAAGTAGCCTCGATGCCTGGTGCAAATAATTTGATCTTGTGATCCGTGTCAAAATGAGGAAAACAATCTTGAGGCTTAGATTGTTTATCGCTTGAATGGGGAGTTGGATCCTGACCTTCTCGGTCCCTGCAATGCAATGAGCGTTTATGTATTCCTCTATTTTCATACCGCTCCCATCTCCCTGGGATTTGAGGTTGACCACCTCACCCCAAAAGGAAAAACCCATCAAGAAATAAATGTCCTCAAATTCAATCCTTAATGGTTGTCCATCAAGGTTGAATCTCTCACTATCTGGATCCCAGTAATCCACGAGCAACTGTAAGAACCTGACTTGGGCCCTCATACCTTTGAGAGACCAAACCTTATGTAGCCCGCATATTTTCAAGGCCATTTGATCCCATGGATCTCTCTCCACAACAACATATACATCCTCATGTTCCCTTTCCCTCCACTCTAGCACCATCCTGCAAGAGAAAAATCATTTTTTAAGTTAGCAACCACTAAAAAACATTGTTTACGGAGATATACGTGGGTTGTAGCATTCACAGTTGTGTATAGGGATGATTATACACAGGTTGTATTTTAAAAAATCATGTATAATCATGCATATATGTGACCTGATGAACTATAGCCAGTGTACACCTAAATTTTTAGTTTGCGCCCTAAATAACTTAAAAATTAGAACCTAATTACAAAATCTAATCCACTGAAAAGAAATAGTAGAGGAAGAGGAATTACCTAGTTCATACGGTCGTCAATTTCAATGCTCATGTTATAACCCTATATTTAATAGGATCACCTGGTGATTAGAATCTCTTACTCTAGTTTTGTTGTATTGTAAATAATATTTTTTTGCAAATGATTTACAAAATAAAAAGAAAGAAAAAGAAAAGAAAATAAAAGAATAAAAATCAAAAGAGGGTATAAAAAATAAAAGATGAAAAGATAAAATCCCATGAAATAAATTTGGTTTGATTCATACTGCATAACCATGATCAAACCCTTTAAATTTATGCTGATAGGATAGTGAATAAATTTGGCCAAACAGTCTAATCTTGGCCAAATTAGATAGGTTAGTGAAAAGGTTTGGCCAAACAGTCTAAGCTTGGCCAATTATATTAGGTTAGAGTAATTATTGACCCAATAGTTTAAACTGGGTTAATGTGTTAGGTAATTATATTAGGAACTAGGTTAGCATGTTTTATTTCAATAAAAAATTGCAAAAGGTTGATTTAATGCCTTTTATTTGAGTTAAATTAATGTGTTTTTGACCCCTTGGTGAAAAAATTAAGGAGAGGGAGATAGTGCTACCCACAATATGCATTTTATCCTAAGTTCTATTGGGATTTGACATTTTGGCGCTTTGTGGCTAAAGGGTGCAA
>ML791193.1:324974-335202 GCA_009831015.1 Picea engelmannii
ATGCACAATATATGAGAAATAATCAATAGTTATTGTTCAAGGGAAGTAATGAATTCCAAAGGTAGATACAACTTCCAAATGTAAAGGGAGGGATAAACCTCCAAGAGGAAGATACAATCCTCCAATATCAAGAGAGAGTTGAAATCTCCATCCTTGCCCCTTCCTTCCACCCAAGAATATATGAGAGATAATAAAATTTTACATTAAATCATCACCATCAACCAATCATCACATAGAACCTAATAATGCTTCCTGAGACTTCTTCAATTTATGCAATTCTTCAATTCTTGGAGTACTCTGATCCTATATATAATATTATTCAATGTATTCTCTGAAACTCCTCCAAGTTTCACTCCTTGAATCCTCCCCAAAAAGAAGTTATAGAGAGAATGGTAGACCTTGCTCAATTCTGGTTTATTCAGGAGACCTAACTTGTATAGAATGCCCCACGCTCAATATTTAACATCAGATTCTGAAACTCTCACACAAGAAACTACAGTCCGTACTCTTTCCAATGAAATTTTTCCCACGTCATTTGGATTCTCTATGAAGAAGTTATGATTGTTTTACCCGGAACACCTGTTTATTGACTAGCTTAGAACACATCACCAAAAGACTTCATCCTCCCTTGAAAGTCGACCTTCTGTACTTCCAATTTCCTCTAAAATTCGACTTGTTTATAAAATGAATGTATAATGATATTTATTTATATTGTTTATGTCACTTCCTTTTGACATTAGGGACGACCTGACACTTTCTTATTTTGTAATTATTTTCATTAATTATCTTTAGGGCCTACATGTACTTCCTTCTTCAATTCACTTTGTCATATTCAAAAATTCATTTCTCCTCAGCCATGAGGATCCACGTGGCATGCCACATACCACCAGAAACAACATGATGTATACTATCCATCCATGGGTCTTGTATCTACAAGTGCATTTTCCTTCATGTCCAAATACCTTCATCAATCTTGCAGTCAAAAACCCATGACTAGGGTTGACATCAATGACAATAACCAATCTTCCAATAGCATCTCTGAGGAAACAATTGAAACTTCCAGCCACTGAAGATTCATAAGTAGACGAAATGGATGAGAGTGAAGGGCACAAGGAGGAGATGTTGAAATTGATAATGGAGCAGAATTCCCAGATAAACGAGATGGAGGCTCAGATAGATAAGTTAATTAAAGAGAAATAACAGAGCGTACAGATGGTTGTTATCCCCCTGGATGTAGTTCATCTCACAGGAGTTAGTACAACAGTGGCCACAACAACAGAAATTCCATCATCCATTCCAGTGAAAGTTCCAAATGTTTCTGAGAATTTGGTGAAGTAAATGGAGAACATGACTTTGCAAGGGGAAGAGATCAAAATATTGCAAGAAGAGGTAAAAAACTTCCAAAAGATGAAATCAATGTTCTAGTCCAGCTATAATACAGAGATGCATAAATCACAAAGACTCAGCCAAGAAATACAGAATCTGCAGAAGGATACTGTCATGGCCAAAACACTGTCTGAAGCCAAGGAAAACATCTAGATGGACATCAGCAAGTCAATGGAAGAGATATGGCCACTCATAAAAATTGTTTTTGAAAAAAATGAACTAGTACAGAGAACCATACAAGCAATTGAAAATATAAGGGAAGAATTAGGAGAGTGGCCTACATAGGCCACTGAACTCATCAAGTTCTTAAACTCCAAGACCAAGGAGGATTTAGAAGAATTGAAAATTGAAGACAGGGAAGATACCATCCTTGAGGTCAAGAAGGTTTTGACCAAGAAAGGATTGATGTTGCAACTAGAGGGGAAATCTCAGAGGATGGACATTGGGGTGCAAAGATTTCTCAGCATGGTTGACACACAACACAAGAAGGGACTTCCAAGACTACTAGTGATAAATGATAATCTCATCACTCTGTCAGACTATAAGTAGAAGATCAACACAATGGAAAAGGATGGTTGTAAATTTGCAAGTATACAAGGGAGCATTACTGGAAAGTATTTCTTAGAAACTTTACAGTTGGTCATGAGCATCCAACATGAGATAAAATACATTTTCATCATAAAGCCTACCTTTTCCAAGTACATTGAAATGGACGAAATATACAGAAAGTTGCTCAAGGTTTCCATACCTAGTCAAAAGAGATGGGAAGACTTGTGCTCTTTACTTGAGTAAAGGTGAGTTGGATTTCTAAGTCATCAATAAGAAGACAGTCAAGTCAAAGTGATGAATCATCAATTACTTCCCCCTGAATCAACACCAAGGATTCAAATAGATCATCAACATTCCTATTATTTTGTAATTTGTAATCTAGTTAGTTAGATTTTTACTCCACAATATCCTAGTCATTAATGAAAGGATCAGATGTAATTGTTGTATAAATAATTCTCACTTTTAAGTATTAATGGTTGATTTTTTCTCCCAAGGAGATATCTGTGTAACATTTTAAAAAAGGATCGATCAGTAATAAAAAGGCTATTCACAGGATTATTGCGTATGAACGTTGGCGATGTTTATCTTTCTCTGATAACATTTATCTTTCTCTGTAATCATTATGTTTTATTCTTCTAATCATTAAAAGGAAGTTTATGAACATAATTTGTCTCATGCACTCTATTTCTGTTCTTTTAGTGATCTACATGTTATTCTTCTGATATTAAGTAAAGGAATTCTTAATTGCTTATTTTCGTGGTTGACTTTCTCACCTGTTTTAACTTTTTCATCCCATTTAACTCTAATAGATCCAGTGGTCTCACTATCTCACCCTGCGAAGGAACCTCATAAAAAATGCATCTGATCATAATCTTTAATATAGACCCCATAGCCCAATGGAGGTTTAATGCAATTCTCCAGCCAATATTTATAAACAAACAAACAAACTCAAATTATTTTAACTAGCCTAATATCTGAAACTCAAACAACTCTAAATCATACAAAGAGATCCCTCTCTAAAACTAGCAGGGCTAGATCCCAGTTTCAAAAGAGGTTTTAGTAAGTTACCTCTGTCAATTTATTCTACCCTTTTACAACCTCTGGGAATTACAGAGTCCTAACATAGTGGCCACCATACTAGGGAATTGAACAATTTTTTCCATCTTTACAAATCCTCTTCCCTAGATAAAAAAAAAAACTTTATTTCTGAACAATCAAAGATCTAACTTTCAGGAGATAAATGTTCAGAGGTTGTTGAAATTTGTACATATTAAATTAGATTTCTTAAAAATTTAAAGTTTTGTCTCCAAAACAAATTCACATCGGATCTCACCATGATCCAGAACCTGTAACAATAGTAGATAACCCTGAAAAATTAATCAGAAAAAGAAACACGGTAGAAGGTCAAGGAAGCATCAGTCCTCTTCAAAGGGCCACTTCCCTTCCAGAGAAGCTTGTCATAATCCAGGAAATCAAGTTTGACCTACCTTTTGAGTAGAGCCTCTTCAGAACCAAATCTGATAGCTTTGTGGATGAAATAGTACTAGATCAAACCATACTACAACCTAGAACCCCTGAAAGACTCTCTCCTAAAACATAATTTGATCAACGAATCCTTCAAGAGTTTGAGAAACTACAAGATCTAGCATCAAATCTTGACCAAGCCTTGTACAAATCCTATTTTCAACAGTCTGTTGATATTTCTGCTATTTCTATTATTGTATCTTCTGTCAATCCTCAAGCATCTCAGTCTATACCTCCCAACCCCACTTCCTCGACATATTCTGTCACTTCTCCACCAATTATACAAGTTGTCATCTAGCCTCCTCCACCAATCATGGAAACAATATATGTTCCCTTGGTGTTAGATACTCCCTTACATAACATGCCCTGGGACTATCAAACCAGGATTCCTCAGTTTGATGGTACTGGAGCCTTTAATGCACAACAACATGTGGATAAAATGAATGATTTCTTCGATTTACAGGAAGTTGACGAGGCAGATGTTCAAATGAGACTCTTTGCACAAAGTTTAACTGGTGAGGTCAAAAAATGGTTTAAAGCATTACCTGCTACTAGCATAGATGATATTGCTTATTTTCACTAAAATTTCCTCAATAGGTGGGAGGTAAAGAAAAATCCTCTTCAGATTTTATCTGAATATGAAAATATCAGGAGAAACCAAGGAGAAACAATACAGGACTATTGCACTCGTTTCAATAATATATATAATGCAATTCCTACTGATATCAAACCCCCTCACGTTCTTGCCTTGATCAAGTTCCTGAATGGATTCGATCTTGACATGTCCTACCAATTAAGAGAAAGAAACACTGTCACTCTGGAAGATACGGAGAATAGTGTTGTAAGTGTTGAAGAAAATCTCTTGGCTAGGAGAGCCAGACAAAGAACTGAAAGGAGAGTTACAATTAAAGAAGAATCCTCCACTTCTACCTCAAATGTCAGAATTGATTATTTAGTCAGAACTGTGGGGATATTAATGGAAAAACTATAAATAGGTGATATAAACCCACCTAGAGAGAATCATCCTGGTCCTCAGATTTGAAATCCCAATTTCAGAAGAAATCCTCCCTAGATCAAACAAAGAGAACCCATAAATCAAAGGGAACAAAGAGGTCTTGATCAGCAGATTAGGCCACCGCTTCAAGAAAACTATGTTGATGAAGGGGGAGAGATAATTGAGGAGTTATATGGAATTCACATAAATCTTATGTGGGTTAATGACAATGATTCCATTTTTCTCACTCAGAAAGAACATGAACTTTTTCTCCTCTCACAGACTGAATTAGATGAGGGGGATTCAAAACAACAAGCCTTCAAAAATACAATAATGTAAGTCCACAAACAATACAACTTGAGGAGTAAAAATTTTAATGACACCCCAACTAAGAAATCTTCTAAAACTAATAAAACCTTTGATAGTGCTCCTAAAAAAATTCCTGAAAAGAAAAACTCAGAGGCCCCTGCAAAAATAACTCCTGAATATTTACCAAGAAAAAATCAAACTGAGGTTTTCATCCACAAGTCATCCTAGTACTATGGCACATAAAAATGTGACTGATAAATCATATTTTTAGAGTCAAAGCATAACTCCTACCACATTCATCCTGGAAAGTGAATTGGCCAAATTGAAAATACCTATTCCTCTGACAGAACTGATGAACAAAAATGCTTATAGATCACAAGTGATCAAAGTATTGAACATAGAACTAGGAGTAGGTACAGACACTGTGAACATTGTTGATGATCAACCAGATCTGTTGTTTGGTCCTGAGGTTGAGGGACAAACTAACAATGGTGTTGTTCCTTTGTTTTATATCAGTTTAAATATCCATGATAATACATTACACAATTCCATGGTGGATTATGGTGCTTCTCACAATCTTATGCCCAAGGTTGTGATGGAGAAACTAGGGCTTGATATCACCAGGCCTTACAAAGAATTATACTCCTTTGACTCAAGAAAATTTAAATGCATAGGTCTGATCAAAGATTTATGAATTATCTTGGCACAAATCCCAGCCAAAAGCATGGTAATGGATATTGTTGTTGCAGACATTCCTCCCAAGTATGGTATGCTATTATCTCGATCATGGGGTGTCAAGTTAAAGGGTACCTTACAGGTAGACATGTCCTATGCCACCATTCATGTTTTTGGTCAACATAGAAGATTGTACAGAGAGACTCTGATGAAATACATGGTCAGTAGTCAAGAGAAACCACATAACTATCCTTTATACTATGTTCATTCTAATTTAGAATCCTTCATTTTATACAATGATGGTGACATGGATAGTCAAATTGCACAGTTGGAAGATGATGTATGTAACCTGGAGGAAGGTAAAGCAATCCCTGAAAAAAGTGAAATAATGATAATACAAACTGATGAACCAGCAGAACCTCTCTGGAGTTTAGATTTTGATGGGGATGTCAGTGAATAAGGATCTGGAGTTAGGGTTTGGGTGCATAATCATAAAGCAAGGTATTCAAAAATCCATTCTTATAAATTAAATTTCCAGTGCACCAATAAGATAACTGAGTATGAAGCATTGATGTTTGGCCTGAAATTGTTGAAGAAGCTTGGTGCCAAAAGAATTACGGTAAGAGGTGATTCTGAACTCATCATTAAACAGGTCAAAGGTGATTATTCTGCCAAACCCCCTAGACTTGGAGCTTACAGAAACATTTTGTTGGATTTTTTGCAATGTTTTACTGAAATTGACTTGCAGGTGATTCCCAGAGGCCAAAATATACTTGCAAATGGACTGGCTACTTCGATAGCCACTTGTAAAATACCTTTCCATCCAAATCACCAATAAATAGTAGAGGTGAAATGAAGACCTACTGTCCCAGACAATATCAGGCACTGGAAAGTGTTTGGTAATGATGAACATATTGATGATTTCCTGCAGTCTAAAAATGAATTTGAGTGTGCAAACATTGATGTAGATAGTGATAATTATACTGTAAATAAATTAGATTCAGAAGAAATAAATGAAAATAAAGAAAGTTCATATTTTTTGCAACTAAAAGATAATATCCTGCCTAGAGGGTTAGTCCCACTTAAATAACTATTTGATTTCAATGACGCAGCAAAAAATCCAAAAATTGAACCTAATGGTAAAGATGTTGAGGAATGTAACATAGGAACATATGAGGAACCTACAATGATTAAATTATCCAAATCTTTACCTATTGAGAAAAAACATAAATATATTGAACTGTTCAAATAACTTGTAGACGTTTTTGCTTGGAGCTATGAAGACTTGAAATCATGTGACACCAACATCATACAACACAAAATTCCTATAAAGGAAGAGCATAATCCTTTCAAGAAGAAACTTAGAAGAATTAACCCAAAGTTAATGCCCCTAATTGGAAAGGAAATTAAGAAAATGTACGATGCTAAAATCATTGTCCCTCTGAGGTTCTCAAAATGGGTTTCTAATTTAGTTCCTACTAGGAAAAAGAGTGGAGAGATCATGCTCTGTATTGATTTCAGAAAACTAAACAAATTCTCCCTTAAAGAAAACTATCATCTACCCAAAATGGATCATATCTTACAGAAGGTAGTTGGATCCAGTAGGGTCTCTTTGTTATATGGTTTTTCTGGCTATAACCAAGTCCTCGTCCACCCCGATGACCAAGAGAAAACAACGTTCACTACACCCAGGCGAACTTTCATGTATGTGAAAATTCCCTTTGGTTTAATGAATGTTGGTGCCACATTCCAGAGAGAAATGGACATTGCCTTTGTGGATCAATTTGGGAGATTTATTGTCATATACTTGGATGATGTAACTGTCTATTCAAAAATAGATGAAGAACACCTATGACACCTCAGAAAAGTTTTTGAAAAGTGCAGGAATTTTGGAATCTCACTCAATCACAAGAAAACCTTGTTTGGTTTAGACGAGGGTAAATTGTTAGGGTACATCATATCCAAACATGGAATCAAGATAGACCCTAGTAGAATTGAATCCATCCAGAAGATAGACCATCCAAGAAACATTAAGGAATTGCAGTCCTTTATAGGAAAAATAAACTTTCTGAGAAGTTTCATCCCTAATTTAGCAGAACTCCTTAGAAACATAACAAACATGCTTAAAAAAGATACAAAAATAAAGTGGAACACAAAATCCAAACAGTCCTTTAATCAAGTGAAACTGACATTAACACAAGCTCCTGTATTAATCAGTCCTGATTATACTAACGATTTCTACTTATTCTGTTTTACTTATGAGCATACCATTACAACAATACTTTTGAAGAAAAATAGTGAAGGCCATGAACAACCTATAGCATTTTTCAGCAAATCATTGAGAGATGTTGCATTGAGCCACAACATCATGGAGAAACAAGCTTTTGCCTTAGTAAAAGAAATTAAGGATTTCAGAGTATACATTGTCCATTCACATATCATTGATTATGTTCCTAATGAAATGGTGAAAGATATTATGACTCAAGATAACCCAGATGGCAGAAGAGGTAAATGGATTGTTGTGATCCTTGAGTATGATATAGATATCAAACCAACCAAGTTGATCAAGGGTCAAGGGTTAGCCAAATTGATGGCTAAATCAAATTTTCATGTTTTAGATATAAACTTTATAGTTGTAGTTGATGAATAAGGAGAGAAGGTGACTCCACATGTCAAAGAGGTATTCTGAAATTCTCCATGGTACGCAGACCTTATCTTTTTCTTGCATCATTTACAAGCTCCTCCTGGTTTGACAAAAAACTAAAGCTAGATTTTTAAAACTTAAAGATTTGAAATATTGCATTATGAATGGAAATATTTACTGGAAAGATGTTGGAGGAATTTTACTGAATTGTTTATTAAAAGATGAAGCTGACAAAGCTTTGCAGGAATTCCATGAAGGAGATTGTGGAAGGCACTTAAATTGGAAGACTACTTCTAACAAAATTCTTAGAGTTGGTTTTTACTAGCCCACCTTGTTTGCATATGTCTATAAAAAGGTAACCTCCTGTCACAAATGCTAGATCTTTGAATGCAAGAGGAAACTTTTTCCTTTACCCTTGAAACCTATTTCGGTGGAAGCTCCATTTCAGCAATGGGGTTTGGATTTTATTGGAGAGATTCACCCACCTTCATCAAGCCAACACAAGTGGATCCTTACAGCTACTGACTACTTCATCAAGTGGATTGAAGTTGTACCCTCCAGGAAATCCACTGATGTTGTGATTATAAAATTATTGGAAACTAATATCTTCTCTCGATTTGGATGCCCCAGAAATATTATCACTGATAATGCAACAGATTTCATATCAAAAAAGATGATTGAATTTTGCAGTAAGTATTAGATCACTTTAGGACACTCTATAGCTTATTACCCTCAGGGCAATGGATTGGCAGAGTCTTCTAATAAGATTTTGGTCAATATCATCAAGAATATGTTGCAATAAAAAAAGAAGTCTCGGCACAACAAGTTGCTACATGCACTTTGGGCAGACAGGCTGACTACAAAGAGGTCAATTTGTATGTCCCCATATCAGTTGGTGTATGGAACATATGTTGTTTTTCCCACCTCTTTGGGTGTTCCTGTTATGAAGATATTACAAGAAGTACAGGTAGAACCTAATGACATCCAAAGAAGGATCAATCAGATGATACATCTCCAACACTCTAGATAGGAGGTTTATAACCAAACCCAGGTGATTCAAGAGAGCATCAAGAAAATCTATGACAGAAGAACCAAGGATGATGAATTCAAATTGGGTGATGTAGTACTAAAATGGGATTCAAGAAATGAAGACAAGGGAAAGCATGGAAATTTTTACAATTTGTGGAAAGGCCCTTTCATAATTCAGCCTTATAGAGGAAACAATGAATTTCTAATCAAGGACATGGATGGAGAAGATCTACCACGAGGACCTATCAATGGCAGGATGCTTAAACATTATGTTCCACTAGAATGAAGATATTTTTCACTCATCTCATTGTACAAACCATTTTTACTTTTATGTCATGTGTGGGTTATTTTTATCAGATGGTTGAATCCCGAAGAGGAGGCCCTAAGCTACTAATCAGGACCACCAAATTTACAGTTAAAATAAAGCAAATCAGGATGCAGAAAAGGCACTGGAGAAGAATATTCAAGGCAGCAGGTAGCTGGTTCTTGGCACCTCACAAGGAGAGCACCATCCCCAAGTGGAGCTATTGTTATAACCCTATATTTAAAAGGATCACCTAGTGATTAGAATCTCTCACTCTAGTTGTGTTGTACTGTAAATAATATTTTTCTGCAAATGATTTACAAAAGAAAAAGAATGAAAAAGAAAAAGAAAAGAAAAGAATAAAAATCAAAAGAAGGTATAAAAAATAAAATATGAAAAGATAAAACCACATGAAATAAATTTGGTTTGATTCATAATGACTAACCATGATCAAACCCTTTAAATTTATGTTGATATGATAGTGAATAAATTTGGCCAAATAGTCTAATCTTAGCCAAATTATATAGGTTAGTGAAAACGTTTGGCCAAACAGTCTAAGCTTGGCCAAATATATTAGGTTAGAGTAATTATTGACCCAACAGTTTAAACTAGGTTAATGTGTTAGGTAATTAGATTAGGAACTAGGTTAACATGTTTTATTTCAATAAAAAATTGCAAAATTTTGATTAAATGGATTTTATTTTAGTTAAATTGATGTGTTTTTGACCCCTTGGTGAAAAAATTAAGAAGAGGGAGCTAGCACTACCCACAATATGCATTTTATCCTAAGTTCTATTGGGATTTGACATTTTGG
>ML791193.1:335232-368295 GCA_009831015.1 Picea engelmannii
GGGGGGGGGGGGGGGGGGGGGGGGGGGGGGGTTCAAGAGATAGGTTTTCCCAGCACAGCCCCCCTGCAATGTGTCATCTCCAGATCTTACCGCCCTCCCCGCCTCTCATTTTCACTTACCGCCTACCCCCCCCTCCGAGGAAACCGCCCAACCACTTATCTGATACCGCCCACCTCACTCTGCCATCGTACCCTGCTACCCTATCACATGTCACACCCTACTATACCTATTGGTCATTAAATACCCACCACGTCACACCCATCTACCTGTTGGCCAATCAATGCCATCCCCCATGACCGTTACTCATCCAACTCACCAGCCACGTCATAAGGAACACCCCCCTACACCATTTAACTCTATTTTTTCACCATTCCCGCATTGTTCACTGATCCATACATAGTAGTTTCCCATTTTCAAGCTTACCACCACCAGGGACACCATCAACAAGTGCCATTAAACCAAGTAGTCACAGTCAACAACGTTCTCCATCTTTAGATCTTCCTTTAATGATGGCGACCAAATCTAAATCCACTGAAACAGAAAAAAACATGTTTCTTACTCCTCTCATCGACCTAGATCGCATTCCCCTAGCTGATAAAGATCATCGAGTTGCAGATCCGAAGTGGGAATTTGATTTCTTCGAATTACACTTTTGGCTTAAAGATATTTTCCTAGACCAAAGTGATGAGATCAGACTTTGGGAGTCTAATATGCCACTTTACATATTTCCCTAGACCTATCACTTCCATGAGTTCTCCATGAAGTAATAATCTCATTACCTTTTAGGCCAAAGGGCCATCGTGTCTTCATCTGGTGAAACTTTGTTCACTATCACCCCTGAAACAATAAACCAGATGATGCAAATACCCAAAACTGATTCTGCTAGCCCATTCTCCATTAAAATTCTGACTGAACTCTATCAGAAACTTTCCTTTCCTCAAAGAGCCCAGATATTTGAAATCTTCTTACCAGAAGATGCACAGTTTCCTAAAAAGAACCCTCTCTATCCTTCTTCCATCTTCTCAGTCAAAGGAAACCAAATCATTTCCACCCTATGTTGCCTGTTAGGATATTACTCTGATGAATGGGTAGATGAACCCATTTTGGGTTTTCTGTCCATTTTCTCCACAGAAGAAAAAGCTACAACTCAATTCGATTACAATCAGTTTCTGGCTGACATTATACATGATTTTTTTTCCACAAAGGGAATTTTCAGGTACTCCTCGGTGTTGGTGTACCTGTTCCTTTTCTTCCAAGCAGACAGATTCTCTTGTGCCTTTCAGAAATTGGATCAAAATGGGAACCCTCAACCAGTGACTTCTTGGACATCACTAGGGAGGAATAACTCATCCGAGTTCAGTTTCAAGCACTTCATCAACCAGTTTTACCACCCAATGGTGTGCATGCTTAGCAGCAGAATGGAACCAAAGATAAATGAAGAGGTCCAGAGAATTCTTCACTTATCAGACTTAGCCAAAATAGGGGACTAGTATCTTTACCAGAACCATACCGAGATCAGATTCTATGGGTGTGAATTACCTCCATACAAGCTCCCAAAGTACCTTCCTCTCAGAATCTTTGCCTTGGAATACATTAGACAGATGATCAAATCTAATGACATCCACTTCGTGTCATTCAAAAAGAAGAAGTAGCTCAGGATCAAGAGCCAAATTGGTTCTTTCATATGTAACAACAGAGCTGTAGGAGAAGAAGCCAACAATCTCTTGAAAGAAATGAACTTCAGTATGAGTTTCCCATGTAATTATGACCCCTTTGGTATCATATCGGAAACCAAGCTCAAACATAAGACTTCTCCTTATGCCCACATGCCAAAGCCTGAGATTGAAAAGTTCATGAACCAACATATTGGAAATAAAACACTTTGCTAGAGACAGAAGATCAACCTTCACCTGCCAACATTTCACATACCATCACTCCTCAAGTATAGGCAGAAAAGAGAGCTAGGAAAGAAGTTTCGCCTTTGGTCATTGAAGTTTCAGATGAGGATTTCCAAGTGTACAAAAAGAGGACTAAAACCATCCACACACCAGACCAGTTTAGAGAAGGAGAAACACAGTCCACCATTGACATGGAGGGACCATCATATTGTGTCTACATCCTCTTCCAAGAAGAAAACAGACACTACATTGTCATCCAAGTGCACAAAAGATCCAATGGGATAAAACATTTTTGACAAATACAATATGATCAAGCAAAAGAATGAACTCCTGAACAACAACACATATGCCAAGTTTTGGAAGAATACATCCATATCTCAACACAGATTAATGTTTTTCTTTGACACAAAGAAGGTAAGGATGCACATGGAATTTTTAAAGGCATGAGTCCCTCACCCCAAGACAACTTATAATTACAAGAAAGCATCATTTGAGTTTGATGTAAAAGAGGTTCATCCATCAGATCAAATGGACATGCATAGACAAACAGGGGAGATGATCTTCTCCACCTTGACAAATACATCCTTGACTGCTGCAAAATTGCATGTGTCTTTAAACAATGTCCAGTCTCAGTAGAAGATGGAAAAGATATCTTCTCTCGCCAAATATAATAAGATCAAATCCTTAGAGGATATGGTTCTGAAGATCGACTATGATCCATCCAATTTCAAAGCAGTCAAGGAACTACTAAAGAAGAAAAATGTTGGCATAGCATCTCTGAGGAAATAATTGAAACTTCCAGCCACTGAAGATTCACAAGAAAAGGAAATGGCTGAGAGTGAAAGGCACAAGGAGGAGATGTTGAAATTGATCATGGAGCGAAATTCCCAAATAAAGGAGATGGAGGTTGAGCTATATAAGTTAATTAAAGAGAAATAACATAGCATGTAGATGGTTGTTATCCCCCTGGATGCAGTTCCTCTCATAGGAGTTAGTACAACAGCGGACACAACAACAGAAATTCCATCAACCATTCCAGTGAAAGTTCCAGATGTTTATGAGAAGTTGGTGAAGTCAATGGAGGACGTGACTTTTCAAGGGGAAGAGATTAAAAGTTTTCAATAAGAGGTAAAAAACCTCTAGAAGCTGAAATCCATGTTCCAGGCTAGCTATAATACAGAGATGCATAAATCACAAAGACTCGGCCAAGAAATACAGAAGTTGCAGAAGGATATTGTCATGGCCAAAACATTGTCTGAAGCCAAGGAAAACATCTAGATGTACATCAACAAGTCAATGGAAGAGATATGGCCACTCATAAAAATTGTTTTTGAACAAAATGAACTGGTACAGAGAAACAGACAATAAATTGAAAAGATAAGGGAAGAATTAGGAGAGAGGCCTACAGAGGCCACTGAACTCATCATGTTCTTAAACTCCAATACCAAAGAGGAGTTAGAGGCATTAGAAATTGAAGACAAGACATAGACCATCCTTGAGGTCAAGAAGGTTTTGACCAAGAAAGGATTGATGCTGCAACTAGAGGAGAAAGCTCAACTAATGGAAATTGGGGTGAAGATATTTTTTAGCAAGGTTGACACACAACATAAGAAGGGACTTCCAGGACTACTAGTGATAAATGATAAGCTCGTCACTCTGTCAGACTATAAGGAGAATATCAACACAGTGGAAAAGGATGGTTCTAAATTTGCAGATATACAAGGGAGAATTACTGGAAAGGATTTCTTAGAAACTTTACAGTTGGACATGAGCATCCAACATGAGATAAAATACATTTTTATCACAAAGCCTACATTTTCCAAGTACACTGAAATGGATGAAATATATAGAAAGTTTCTCAAGGTTTCCATCCCTAGTCAAAAGAGATGGGAAGACCTGTGCTCTTTACTTGAGTAAAGGTGAGGTGGATTTTTGAGTCAGTAAGAAGAAGATAGTCAATTCAAAGTGATGAATCATAAACTACTTCCCCCATAATCAACACCAAGGATTCAAATAGATCATCAGCATTCCTATTATTTTGTAATTTGTAATCTAGTTCGTTATATTTTTACTTCACAATATCCTAGTCATTAATGACAGGATCAGATGTAACTTTTGTATAAATACTTCTCACTTAGAAGTATTAAGGGTTGATTTTTGTGCCCAAGGAGCTATCTGTGTAACATTTTCAAAAAGGATCGACCAGTAATAAAAAGGCTATTCACGGGATTCTTGCGTCTGAACATTGGTGATGTTTATCTTCCTCTGTTAATGTTTATCTTTCTCTGTAATCATTATGTTTTCTTATTCTAATCACTAAAAGGAAGTTAATGAACATAATTTGTCTCGTGCACTATGTTTCTGATATTTTAGTGATCTACATGTTATTCGTTTGATATTAACTAAAGGAATTCTTAATTGCTTCTTTTCTTGGTTGACTTTCTCGCATGTTCTATCTTTTTCAGCCCATTTAATTCTAATAGATCCAACGGTCTCACTATCTCTCACTGTGAAGGAACCTCATAAAAATTGTATCTGATCCTAATATTTAATATAGACCCCATATCCCAATATAATTTTAATGCAATTCTCCAGCCAATCTTTATAAACAAACAAACAAAATCATATTATTTTAACTAGCCTAATATCTGAAACTCAAACCACTCTAAATCATACAGAGAGATCCCTCTCTGAAACTGGCAGGGCTAGATCCCAATCTCAAAAGCGATTTTGGTAAGTTACCTATGTAAATTTATTCTTCCCTTTGACAACCTCTGGGAATTACAGAGTGCTAACAACTCGTAGCTCCCACAATCACCAGTTGAAGTTCAGAGGCAATTTGGTCCAAAATCCACTATTTGGGTAAAAAATACAAATGGTATGTTAATTTTTTTTTATACTATTTATAGGAAATTTTTACCCACTTTGCATAGTTTCGGACAATATTTTGGCCTAATGACTAATACAACAGTGTATTGAGTTGGTTTTTGTAGTTTTATCCAGGGATTCTTGTAGTTTTCAGTGCCATGTCGCCCATTCGTAACTGTGGACAGGTGTTTTCATTACCCGGGATATAGGATAGGTATCCATTACATCAAGTACATTTTCATAGCCCTATGACTGTCACTCATATGCCTTCGGTAAGAACCCATTTTATAGAGACACAAAACCTTCTATCTGTATCTAGAAGTGTCATTATCAAATGGTAGAGACTTACCAAACATGCGTACCCTAGTTAGAACCTCTGCTTCATTCGGTGCCCATGCAAAGATTTTTTTCGTAGGACTAGGAGTCTCTTATAGATAACACATGACTTTATATTGAACCTCATTTCTTACTCATAAACATGTTGACCTATACCTAGAGGACTCCCAAGCAAGTTTGATTTTAGCTCTTTTACGACTCCTTTTCAAAAAGTGAAAATATCGTTGAGTGAACTTGTCTCTTTCACACTCGTAAATTGGATTTGAAAGGACGTCTATTTGGTGCAAGTTTATCCCTTTTTCAAACCAAGTAGACTAAGATTACGAAAAGGACATTTTTTGGCATTAAGTTGTAATTTCATCTCATGCCCTTGCTTTTAGTATTGAGCCTATGGTTGATTCTCGCTTTTGCGTTATAAGTCGTTTACCTCAACAGTTTTCATCCTCAACCAAGACAAGCCTTGTTTATATCCTTTGCAGCTTGACACCCTATACCCAAGAGGAAACATTCCCCCGAGTGTCCATCTCCCGCATGCACCTCCTTGCATTGAGCATAGGTATGTTTCACTGCTGGAACTTTTTTTTCTTACTTGCAACACTCGTTTTCTCCTCTGTATCATAACATTAATTTGAATATGAAAAAACAAAAAAAGACGGGAGGGAAGGGAATATTATTTTATATTGGAAGCAGTCATGTCACCTTTGAACAAAGCACAAAATTTTTGAGTCCACTTGTCATAGTAATTTTGGGGTTAGCATGACCTTAGGATGTTGAGATCATTACATAGAGTTTACTCCTCTGACTTGTTACTCTTCCAATCCCTATGGAGAGTTTGTTGGATGCCTCCTACATCTCAAATTTTCATCATTGAATCTATGCTTCCATATTCTACCATATGTCTCATGCTCTTGTTCAAAGTATGTCTACCAATCTGTGTCATTCATTCCTCAGAACTCTTAACTTTGCATGTCATCCATACCCTCAGTCTGTCTCAGAATCACGTAAAGTTGTAGTCCTATTGTGCACTCTGGTCATACTTTCCTCATTGCTAGGTAACCTTGAACCCAATAATCGACATTTCATCATTGGTCATTGACTGGGTGGTTTCCCTTGTGTTCGACGACAAGAAATATATAGACACATTAGGATTTGTGCAGTGTCTTGGATTCCGTTAGCCCTATTGGTGGTTTCATCTCCTTTTTCAGCAGTTCTCCTCATTGCAGGATGTTATTCAGAGGGTCTTTTTCTTGTACCACTTGCACCTGGCACACATGAAATATGCACAGGGTCGTTGGTTCATGAACATGTTCTTCATATGATTTTCTTGAAATCATCAATCTCCTACTTTGTACCTCATGCTGAATGATGAGAGATTCCTTAATGATCTCCTTTCAACGAGTCTCCTTCCATCAACTTCAACTCACTTATTCTGGAGACGAGACCTAGATTCCTATGAGTACCTAGAGGCTTGCATTGATTAGTGGCAGGTTCTCTCTCCATCGACAATTGGGAATACATCAATGTCTCCTTATCAATGGATTCTTCAAGTGTTCGACCCCGACTCCTTTAGTCACACTTGTAATAATGTACTTGGTTCCTTGATACCTACTTTCATCATCGGTAGGTTGTCTCATGTTTGTTAACAATATACCTCAATGACCGGTAATCAAACGAAGCCTCATTCTATTCGACCTCAACTCCTTTATTCACACGATGTAGACTTTCACCTTTGGTGGATTGTGTAGAAGACTTGAAGACATCATTTTATAGTCTCATCTTTCCTAATTTGTTTCTACCTTTCATTGGACCAGTACCTGTGTGACTTCAGTGATCATGGGAGATCAGATTGTACTCCATTTTATACAAATATCTTCGATTGATTTTGCAACTGGTTTTACTAGGCCTTGTTCATGACTATGAAATCCTTTGGCATGTGGTGATCCAGGTGGATATCGATGGCCACCCACCTTTTCCAACTGGCTCAAAACAGCTTTCTGGCAATTTTGGCAATTTACTATTTTTAGCAGGTTTTAACTTCCGGGGCCATTTTGAGGGCCTAAATGAAGGTTTTTATAGATAGAGGTTCTCAATGATATACGAAGGAATTATTGAGCCCCCAAAATGAATCTCCTCGACGATACCTTTCCAACGAGCTATCACACGCCTAAAATGGAGATCGTATGCAAAAGTTACAACCCCGGGAAGTTGATGTACTCACTTACCCAAACGAGGCCCACATGACTTTTGGCGCTTCATCTCCTAGGGATTAGGTTTTTGGATATATAGGACTTTTGGCATTCCCGTTTATTGTAAAAGGGCCTTCAGAGCCTCATTGTAATCATCTTCTTGCGAATGCGAGTAGCCGTCACATCTCTTCTCAGAGATAAGTTGCCACCATTCTAGCGAGTCTTCCACTCTGTATTTTTACAGTCTCTGTACATTTGTTTCATTAATAGAAATCATGTATTACTATATATTTGTGTTTATGGTTGCATCTTCAATACATTTCTGTTATATTATTGAATATTTGTGATATCTCTTTTCATTTCTTTATTATATCTCCGATCTCATTTCGTGTCGAAAATAATCCGGATCATGTGGCCACCTTTGTATTTCCTATTCATGGCCATGGACAGTTGTTTGGTATATTTTCACATGGATCTGCAGTGTAATTCAAATTGGCATCCATGTATGCAAGTGCAGATTGTAATGAGCAACTAGTTCTTCCAACTGGGTCCCAATTACTCCACTTATGGGTCTTATAATGTATTTTGGCCATCGTAGATACTCCTCTGACCTCAGACATTAGGGGCATCTATTATAGCAAGATTTTCCTCACCCTATGCAAACTTGCACATAAGGCCTTTTTCCATTTCCCTATGAAGACTTGAAGTCCCTTTTTGCAAATCCCATAGATAAAAACATTATTTTTCCACATATACGCACCCTACCTATAGTACAACATGCGTATACGTAGGTTTCACCACTACAACCCACGTACATCAGGATTTGTGCCCAAAATTAAAAAAATGGTGTTGGGTTTCCATGTCACATCACGAGATCCATGATCCTTGACCTTCCACATACTGGAAACGTTTCAAATCGACCCTTTAGTAGAACTTGAAGGATACAAATAGGACAAATCGGAGATATGGAAAAAGAGGAGAAGAATTCAACTTTGAGAGCAAAGTTACTTTGGAGAAATTATTCACTTCATATTGAGTCTGCATCCATTTGTCCTTTTAATTATGAACACATTGTTCAACCCCCCAGCTATTCCCTACATGATTGAGAACTTCATTGTCTCTCTTATATGAGCTTGCCTTTGGTGGAGGATTGAAGTGGTGGAGGCCCAAATGGAAGGAACTTATTTTCTCGGTTTTGAACCATGCCGACACGAAAGTTTGTAATTCATTCACTTCTGCTAATTATATTTTAATAGAAATACTCTTTTCTCGTCCAATTAATATCTTGTGAATATTTGAATTGTTATTCCATGGGCGTATTTGTTATGAATGTTGATGGATTATACTATTGATTGTGCTAAACTTATATATTATCACCATATGATTGTGTTTCTTGGTTGTTGAGGACTAGTTGCAAGTGTATCGCTTTGGGTGAAGTTCTCAACGATGGAATTCATTGAACGTCTGGACAAGGTAGACCTTTAACTTGTCTTGCTAGCATATTTGTTTATATAGCATACTTGAGATTAGAGTTGATTTCTGCAGTCATTTCCGTCTGTTGTGGTTTACCCCTAGCCATAGAGAGATTTTCCTCGTAACAAAGGTGAATATATATTTGGAACATATGGCATATTGGTATTGTTAGGAATCTTATTTATGTTTCCATATCATATTTGTTTACCTTAGGAATGCATTTTTACATGGCCAATTTGTCTTTTATTTAGGCACTCAAGCTTGATTTGTATTGATCCAGATTATATCGTTATATTATTTTTCATATATCTTGATTATTTCGGAGTGGAAAAAATTGGATGAATTTAGCTTGTAGGGTCATTTTAATGGTTGATACTAGTTTGGAAAATTGGGGTTTGAAACCTTCTAGAGCCATTTTGAGGCATCAAATGACATTTTTTGGGGTCAAAATTTTCTTAGCTTTAGCTTAGACCCCTTGATGTTATTCTACATATTGAGACCTTTCCAATGGTGCAAAAAATCATGTCAATCAAAGCTCGTATACAAAATTTATGCCTCCCATGAGTTGACCTACCATGTTGACCACCATGGTACGAGTGGATGCCACGTCAACCCCCATTAATCATGCATATGGGGCTAGACACGTATGGGATTTCAAGAATATTATAGAAGGTCCAAAACCTTATTACAATTGAGGGTTGAGAAATTCAAAACCCTATCCCTAGATGGCTATTAGGTGATGTTAAATCCTGAGCCACTAAGAGGAGAAGGGGTTCCATTATTTAGCATTGTATTTGCTCCATAGTTGAGCATAACACCTAAGAGTGGTGTTTATAGAGCATAGAAGTGGAGGAGAGATTATGTAGCAACCATACAAGCCACGATGTCAAAGGAAAATCCATAGAGAGTGCCTCTTTCTTTGTACCTGCATTTAAAGAAAAGAGAGAAGAGTGGCCTCACCTTCTAGTTGGGTTTTCTCCTATATTGGGTTTCCTAGGTTATATATTGTGTTTATTTGTGGATGGTGTGTGAGTTTTATTTATTTTCTCTCTTTTCTTTCGCATTTCATCTATTTCATTCATTTTAAGTAGAAAACCAGTGATTAAAGAATCTAAGATCTAAAGGAAATTAATCTTCACACTAAATATTTTAGTATTTTATTAGATATTTTATGACAAATTGTCCAGTGGAATATCCATGACAGTTTATCGATCATATTGGTATTAGAGTAGGTTTATTTGTTGTATTTGTGAGAAGTTGCAGGGATACAAGGATCAGTTTAAGAAGAAAGTCGTAGAACCCTAGCCATGGTCGATAAGTTTGTTCATAACAAGTCTCGATATCCAACAGAGGAGATATTTGCAAGGATGGAAGAGAAAGTCGGTAACATATCTTGCAATATGTCCCTTGTCATGGTGTCTCCAGAAAGAAATCACAAACCATTCAGTGAAGTTGGAGGATTGAATTCAAATATCATATTAAATGGGAAACTAGGGGATAACGAAACCCCAAAAAATGATTTGCAAAAATAACCCGAGAAAGAGAAACCAAGTTCAAGTACCATAAACCCTTCACAATATTTATTCAAGATGGAATAAAAAATGGAAATAAATCCATACCAAGGTGAGATCGATGCATTAAAACTAAATCATTGGTTACAACAACTAGAAGTTTATTTCATCATTCACCATATAGATGAATAACAAAAGATATCATTTTCCAGACTAAAGTTAGAGGGCCATGCTTTAACTTGGTGGCAAATCCATACAGAAACAATTAGATTGGAAATGTGATCCACTAGTAACTAGGTGGGAGGACTTCAAAACCCTCATCATGTCCCAATTCTACCCTATCAAGTATGTAGAGGATCAATGGATCTGATGGCACTACTTAAGGTAGAATTAATGGCATAATGTATAGGAGTACACAACCAAGTTCATAAATATGGCCATCATGTTGGGTATCTCTCCCAAGAACCCATATGTACTCCTCAAGTATCTCAGGGGTATGCATAGACATATATGAAATAAAGTGATTATTTTCAAGCCAAGGAAAATGGATGAGTCATGTGTATAGGAACAATATCTAGAAAACATAGGCCATAATAAAGGGTATCCAAGCAGTTCCAAGAAGAAAGAGCACCAGGAAGATTCCAAGGAGGGTAATAAGAAGTGGAAAGGGGAAAGGATAAGAAGACAACAATGAATGCACAACAATGAAAGGATCCTAGAAACCATTGCAACCATTGAAATATTTATGGAAAGACTAAGAAAACATGTCAGAAACTACATCCATAACTAAATGCGAAGAAACACAAGAAGGATGCAAAGAAAAAGAATATTCTAGCCACAAATTTGAGCAATCAGGTTGAAATCAGCTCTGATGTGGATGAGATTATTTTTTGCAGACCAATGCAGAAGGAGGTGAATTTGAGTAGCCTTCAACACCAAGAAGAGAAGGATATGACCAAACTCTTCCACATCAAGATCTAGGTCAAGAAGATGAAGATAGATGTCGTGTTTGACTTTGGTTCACATGGTAATATCATAACAAAAGATTTGGTTAGCAAGCTTGGATTGGATGTTCAAAATCATCCTATCTCATATCCATTAGGAAGGGTAAACAAGGATGCAAATATCAAGGTAATGAAACATCGTAAGATTAAATTTTGTTGTGAGTGTTGATTTGATTGATGAAGTGGAATTGGACATAGTACCCCTTGACGTATGTGGATTAGTGTTTGGAATCCACTACATGTATATGAGGGATGCAATATTCATGGAAAGAGCCAAACAATTTCAAATAATCAAATATGGGAAGTCCTACATCATCCATGCGCATAAAGGAAAGTTGAATATCTCACTAGTAAGTGCCAACCAAGCCAAGAAGTTGATTGGTTCCAATAAGAAACATTTTTTTCTTTTCTTAAGAGAAAATCAGACTGGAGATATGTCGATAAGGGTAAAGGCATCCTCGCAGGGGTGTAATAAACATCAGAAACATCAATTGGAGGAGTTTTCCAGGATCCTAAATGGTTACCACCCAAGAGGGAAGTGGAGCAGGAAATACAATTATTGTTAGACTCCCCATTGTAGAATATTGGGTTGTATACACAATCCTTTCTTTAGAGTAGGGTGTGATTCAACCAAGAACCTCACCTTGTGGGTTACCTATCATAATTTTACCAAAGAAGGATGGGACTTGGCGAATGTGTATCGACTATAGAGCATTGAAAAAAATTACACTAAAAATCAATACATTATGCCTAGGATCAATGAACTATTAGATCAATTGCAACAAACAAAATATTTCACCAAGTTGGATCTCAAATTGGGATACCACCAGGTATGCATAAAGGAAGAAGACACTTGGAATATTTCCTTTAAGACAAGGAAAGGTTTGTATGAATGGTTTCTCATGCCATTTGGTTTATGTAATGCACTAGATACATTTATGAGACTAATGAATGTTGTATTACACACATATATAGATTCATTTGTTATAGTCTATTTGGATGATACACTAGTTTACAATGCTACCCGGGAGGAGAAAATCTCACATATCATACAGGTTTTAGAGACTCTGAAGAAGCACAAGTTATTGGATAACCTCAAAAAATGTAAATTTTCTAGGAGTATTTGGTGTATTTGGGGTATGTGGTTGATGGAGGGGAGCTCAAGATACATTCCACAAATATGGAGGTGATCATGAAATGGCCAGTTCCTACAAATGTCACTGAAGTTAGGATTTTTTTTGGGCAACATAATACTTTTTGAATTTCATAGCTTCATTTTCGACGGTAGTTGCACCACTCCACCATAACAACGAGTGGTAATAGATTCCATTTGGGAAGAATCAATAGAATTATTTTGATCGGATTAAAAGAAAGATCAATCAAGAACCAGTTCTCACATTACCAAACTTGTAAAATCCTTTTTAATTGTAGACAGATACATGTGTGTATGCCATGGGAGAAGTTTTGATGCAAGGAGGAAGGCATGTATGCTATCATTCTGAAATATTTCATGGGGAAGTTCTCAAATACCCTACCTATGACAAGGAAATCTATGCCTCGATTCAACCTATCAAGAAATGGAAGCACTATCTAATGGGAAAGGAGACCATAATCCACATAGATCACCAACCGCTACAGTGTTTGAAGGCCTAGAGTAAGCTACAATAATCTAGAGATTACAAGTGGATGAGGGTTTTACAACAATTGCATCTAGTCATCAATTATAAGAAGGGAAACCCAAAAAGGTTCACATACATGATTTCAAGGCCACTGAAATCCAAGATTACAACTTTGGGAACTCTAATTCACATGGATCCTTTTATCCATGATGTATAGAGAGAGGCATACACATAATATGAGGACTTCAAGGAAGTGTTTCAACAACTATAGGGACAAATTCATATAGAATAAGGTGACATAAAGGTTTACTATAATTTCCATAATGGGTTACTCTACAAGTTCAATGAGCTCTGTGTCTCTAAATGTGAACGACTGCAACTTATCAGAGAGACTCACGCCTCCAAGGTTGTAGGACATTCTAGTGTTGGGAAGACAATTACTAACTTATAGAGGCATGTGTATTGGCCTAGAATGCAAGAATATGTAGCATGGTATATTAGAGGATGTATGATTTGTTGTACCAGTAATCCCAGTAACATGAAGGAAGGTCTATAAAATCCCTTGCATGTACCCACTCGACCTTGGGAAATAATTTCCATGGACTTTGTGGTAGTTTTACCAACCAGGAAGGGACATGAATATATATTTCTGGTAGCTGATAGGTTCAACAATATGTGAATTATCATGCCTTGTAAAAATACCATCAAAGGACAAGAAGCAACAAACATGTTCTTTGAATAGGCATGGGGACACTTTGGGATACCAAGAAGCTTCATCTCAAACAGGGATACCAAATTTCTTAGTACATTTTGGGCTACATTGTGGGAGAATATGGACACTAACTTGAAGAGATATACAACATTCCATCCATAGAAAATGGACGGACAAAAGTAGTCAACAAGACTTTGATGTAACTTTTGATGGGTTACAATTAGAAGAATCTAGAGACAGAGATGAAAATATGATCTACATACAACACTCTTATAATAGAGAAATCCACACTTCTACTAGTAAGTCACCTTTTGAAAATTGCTTTGGATATTTCCACCTTTTCCCTTGGATTTTGTATATGGATATCAAGGAGTGAGGGAGGACCTCACAGGAGATGCATTGAGAGAAGAAAATTTTGTTGATAAGATTAGGAAAATCCATTTGCAAGTATAAGAGACATTGAATAAGTCACAGGAAAAATAGAAGGCCAGACATGATCAACATAGAACCAAGAAGTCATTCAAAGTGGGAGACGGATTTTGATCACAATTGAACAAGGAAAAACTATAGGCTCCTGGTAAGAAAATCGAGGTTATATGGTATGGGCCTTTCAAGATATTGGAGAAGGTGGGAGATAACTTTTATAGATACTACTTTATTTATGTCCTTCGCCATTTTTATCGCATCTTATAGATTTGAATTGGAATTTTTAGTAGAATCTCCAATGCCCTCATCATTTCTATCACATTTTCCATTCTTATTGGAAGATTCTTGTGAGTCATTAACATCTATCATTACAACTAAATATAGAGATTGAAAATCAATTAGTTAAAAAAGAAAGCAAATAAAAGAAAGTCTTAATTGAAATAAGAAAAAAAAAAATTAACATAACATACATTTTTCTAATCAATTAATAATTCTTATAAAAAATTATCATGTAAAGTTCTCTATGAACTATCTCCACAATCGAAACCAATCGTTATCTCCTTCCAATTTTTTTTATAGAATGAAAAAATCTACATACATCATATAATGAAAGATATGCAAATTCTACTGAGGTATATGTATCAACTATGTGATCCCAAAATTGTTGGATCCTTTCTTTTTCAAACACCACAGGGGCTTCACCTTGTTAACCAATATCTTATCATGTTCATTCATAAAGGGGGTTTTTTAATTGTGAAAAATAAATTCAATATATTGTAGGTATTGGGGGGGGATGTGGGGTCTCAAGGGGTTTATAGGTATTGGGGGGTATTGAAAGAGGTATATAGTAAAAATAGGAGTTTATTTTACTGGAAACATGCATTGGGAGGGGGGTTCAACAAAAGGATTTTGGGAGGTATTTATCAATATCTAGTGAAATTAGGGGTATTATTTAATATCCCATGAACACGAGTGCTATGTCACAAGTTCACTAAGTGAATACCCCATGGAAAACACACATTCTCTCAAATCCAAACTGAAATATTTACAAGTTGGTATATTAGAAAGTGTTAGATTTGGATCTTCCCAATGCATTTGCATACGAAAACTAGGGACAGTCTCCCTTTTCAATGGAATTCTCTAATACTGCATAACAGAGAACCCTTTGAATAATATCTATAAACACCAATGGATGGGTATTTTTTTATGTTTCTCTTAGTCGTTTTGCAATATTGAGATAATTATTTCTTAACCATATGTGTTATATAGATATCAACTAAAAAAATGCAAGTGCAAACTATGCATATGAACTAAGAAAAATAATAATTCAAGTACATCAATGTTTGTCCACATAGAAACATAGCTAGTAATATCTATAATAACAATATTATATAAGAAAGGTTTAAGAGAGTGCATTATGATCAGGGTGTTTTGTGATGAAGAGGGATAACTAAAATGACAAGCAAAGTGTGAGCCATTATCCTCAAATGCCACTATAACACTAGTTCCTTTGACTTAATATATTTTTCCAAAATATTTGTGGTGGCTTTAGGCAATTTAGGCTCCTTTTCCTCTTCCTCTCTCTTCCTTTTCTTTCTTGGATATTTTGTTCTATTTTCCACACATGTAGTAGTGCACAATTGTGTCAAATGATTTGGTGTAATTTTGTGGATTTCAACCACATTTTTCAGAGACTAGTTGACATTTGAGCACTAAAAAAATCGCCATATTAAACTTTTAAATATTCATAAATGATATCTCTAGTAGTTCTTTCACATTTTACCTACCAGCAACATTGTAATAAATTTTATGCTTGAACATGAAGGTCAAATAATGTAATCATAAAAATAGATCCATCTATATTTCTTTGCTACAATGTATAATTATGCTTCATCAATGTCACACAATGGTCTAAAAACATTAGAGCCATACTATTTTGTTTTATTCTAAATGAAGTCAACGTGATTGATGCTCTTAGGTGAGCATGTCATTAAACCATTTTTATAAAGTTCAAAAAGTGTCCCCCAAGGGAATAATATTGTGTTTTTTTTTCAACTTGACGATGAATAAAATTGTGGGTATTGCCATTGTCTATTTAGAAAATCACATTCCTCTACTTGATATATCTTTCTGAATTCAATTTTTTGGGAAATGTAATGCCTACCATAGCATGAAATGAAATTAAAGGTTCCTCACAAGGATAATTCCAAGTGTGATCTTCATTAGTAGGGAGTGTAATCTCCATAGGCTCCAACTTGGTTAAGTCATTATATGAAATTTCCTTAGAAGTGCCAAATGGGGCAATACCAATGACAAATTATTCATATTTCTTACATTTATTCCATCAGAAATAATTTTCATCATAATTATAGGAGAGAAATTTAATTTAATGTTCTACCATTTCTAAATGGGTCAAATTTTGGAACTTCAAGGGTGAAGAGAGGCATAGAGGTGGCACAAAGCTAGGACATGGATGTTAAACAAAATTGGGGTGTTTGGATTGTGTAGTGGCCACAACTTGTGCATTTTGAGCTAGCTAAAAGGCCTCTAATTAGGCATTTGGGAAATACATCTTGAATTGTGATCTTATATCCTTCTTAATACCACTAATAAAACAATCATTGAAAATGCATCATTCAACATTCTATTCTCATCACCATTCACTCAAAAGAAGCAATAAATTATTCCATTTTGATGGTTTGGAGAAACTTGGTAAACATTCTCACAAATTTAGTATTAGTGTAAAATCAATAGGATAGGGCCTTCACAAACTAGTTCCAAGAAATACACCCATGATATTCCTTGTTATGTCATTTCCACCACTACCAATGCTCCCCATTCAAAGTTTCAATTGTTCATCATAAATACCATTGAGGGAAATGTAGAGTTCCATCTAACCAACACTTATGGATTGATCGAATCGATTAAAATTAATTATATATACCTTAGGAAACATGTGAATCATATTGGGTTAATTATCTTGAAAGGGAGTCCCTATACGACAAGCATTGCCTTCTGAAGCTTCACCACTTTCAATACAGCCTATCATGCCAAATATCCAATCGATTTTTTACCATGGTTTGGGATGTAAATATGTTGTTCTGAAGTTACCCATTCAAGTCAAGGATGGACTATATGTTGCGAGGAAATTCCCCTATGGTTGTGGGTAGACCATAGCAGATCGATGACCATTTAAAGACCAACAAATTTGAAGAAAAGAAAAATAGAGAAGTTTGTAACTACTTTGATCAAAATAACTAACTATTGAAAAAGAAAGAAAGAAGAACTTACCCGAGGTCCAATGATTGATGTAGATCCAAATATGGAAACACCTTCACTCCTTCCCGAAATTGCAAACAAAAGACCACAAAAGAAGGTAGTTATCTAATAACTAACTCTAGTCAATTTGATAAAAAACTAGAAATATTTGCAACAAGTAGTGTTCTAGATAGTTATATATTCAAAATAAAATGAATTACACATAAAGAACGTCATAAATCAAAGGAATGGGAATATTTATTATTAAAATAATATATTTAGGTGTAGTTTTTACCTGCTATGTCATGACACTGCTCCTTGAATGGACTCTAGGTCCCTCTACCCAAGCTACTACACATACGATAAACCTCTAAATCTGATGCATGAACGGACCCAAAGAAAATAGAGGAAGATCTCTTGGTCAGATAAGGGAGTCCATACAAAGGGTTGGAAACAAGGGTTTCCAGGTCTAAGGACCACAACAAAAACACAAATTATAGGGGCTTACAGACGAGGCAGGATTCATCCAGCATTACTTTTCTTTAGGATCCATTCATTCATTCCCTTTATCCTCATGGTTCTTGCTCTATTTAAATCATATCCAAGCGGTTGGAGCGAATGTGTATGGGAAAAAGGAGTTAGGAAACTAACCAAACCCATAACTCAACTCACAATTATGCGAAAATATTTTTTTTGAGCATTTAATGACATGTACATGACTTTCCTTTGAGAAACCTGCATATATGTGTGTTGCATAGCTATTAGGGTGCGTACAAGTTTCAAAATATTATTTTTTAGACAATCCATAGGAGATATGGGGAAATGGTGTCTACGAGTAGGATAGGGACAAGGCCAACAAAGTCATTAATTCTTCATTCGTGGAAATTGATGCTATAGAATATTCCCCCTAATGTGTGAGGTCAGAAGAGAAAATGATGGTTGAAATACATTATAAATCCTCAAGGTTAAGAAGTAGTAAGCCAGGGTGAGGGATGCCAAAATACGATCTAATAAAAACAACCAAAAATAGAAAACAAGTAATAATACTATATTCTCGAGGCGGGAATACCCATGCTCAGGTGTGATGATAAGCATGGCCAGCAAATCAGGGACATTTTTTATTCATGAATAATGTATATAGAAGAGTAGTGATCATGGCTAGAGAAAATATACATAGTGGATCCATGTCAAAAGGAGATCATAACCATGAAACATATACATAATGGATCTATGTCTTAGAATCAGTGAAGGATATCTAGAAACAAGATTTGAATAACTAATCCTTCACAAGTACCAATGTCAGAAGTGGAAATGGTACTATCCTATGTAGCTCAAGAAACAACATAAAAAGGTGATGCTACTACATTCCTGAGGTCTTCAAATCAACCATCCTGGTACAATTCTACACTATGTGAATAGATGTGTTGAAGTCGAATAGAGTGAGACACTGTTTGATTATTGGTCATTGATGTATATCGTTAACAAATGTGAGACAACGCACTAATAATGATAATGAACATCAAGGTACCTAGTACAATATAACAAGTGTGAATAGAGGAGTTTATGTCAAACACCTGGTAGAATCTATCGATCAAGGGACATTGATGTATTCCCACTGTCAATAGTGAGGGAACCTTCCAATGATGAATACAAGCCCCAAGGTACTAATAAAGACTCTAGATCCCTATCCTAGAGAAAGATGTGTTGAATTCGATAGGAAGAGATCCTCTAGAAGGAGGGCATTAAGGCATCCCCCATCAACCAACATGAGGAGTAGAAAAAGGTTGAAGATTTGTAGGAACTCAAATGAAAATATTGAAAGGACCCACCATGAAGTACGTCTATCGTGTGAAATATATGGAAATAACACAAAAAATTGACCCTTTGAATAGAAACCAATAATGAATACTACCAACAAAGGTGAGGAAACCACCAATGGGGACAGATGGAATCCAAGGTACTGCACAAATCCCAATGTGTGAATAATTTTCTTTCCATCGAAAACAAGGAAAACCACTCAGTCAACGACCAATGGTGAAGTGTCATCTATTGAACGCAAGTTCACCTATAAATGATGTAAGTATGGTTGAGGTGCGACTCTAGGTCAAACTCTTAGAGAAATGTGTCATAGTTGATAATAGCTTGACCTACCAGTAGGAAGTCAATGGGAAACTTCCATACCGACACAAGTACATGAAAAGGATACTTGTGATTTTGAGAAGTAATTGACACATGGAAAGGTTGACTTGCAAAGTCAGTAATTCTATAGAATTGTCGACATAGGATAAACTTCCTCTAAACAAAAAAATGACACAATAGAGTGACTGAGGAAACATGTACTGAAAATGAACATTGGCATATTCTTGTGATGCAGGAGGAATCAACAAAGTCTCCATAGTGACTGGAAGAATAACTGACAGGAGGAGTTAGAACTTTGAGTAACTGGTTTAGTTTCCTAAATCCATACTAAACCCAAAATTGTTGATATCAGACTCAAAAATTTGTGATTTCTTCATAGGAAACTCAACTATTCTCAATAACTGAAAAGAAGACTCTTTACCACACTCTTTATTATTATTATTATTATTATTTGTCTTTTTCATATTGGAAATCCTAAAAAAGAATAAAAGAATGCTAAAATACAGAGAGGAAACAAGTGTCACGAACAAGAAAACTGGTTCTAAGCACAAGGAACATACATAATCCCAATGCAAGGAAACGTGTGCAAAATATGGACACTCGAGCAAATGTTTCCTCCTAGGATACATGTGTCAAATTGAAAAGGAAAAGATTGAAATGCCAGCAACAAATGAGAATGCATAAGAAAATGGTTAAGAAACAACAATTTGAAGCCAACATTAGGCTCAAAAGTGTGAGCGGAAAATATGCAATGTAGTTATAACTTCAACACAAAATTATGGGATCCCCATGGGTAAATATCCATATTAATATTGAGAGGAATATGAGGCTTCAATGATATGTCATGGAGAGACTAAACAAGGCTCCCGAGCCTATGAAAGTACTTCAACATGGGTACCAAACTACAAACAAGGTTCGAACTAGGGCACCCATGCATGGTAGGCTCTACCATATGAATTACAACACTTCTAAACAACATAGAAGGTTATGTGTCGAAACTCACTGGGGTCGATCCTAAGGCCAAATGAACCAATAAAAAAATAATGCAAAAATGCATGGAGAGGAAAATATAACCTATATGCCAGGTTCAAGATCATTACCTATCATAATGGATCAACATGACAAAAAGGCACCAAAGAAAACGTCTCCAAAATCATGTATATTTGACCAACAAAACTCACTCAAAAGTTAATAAATTCAATATAGAAACATTCGATAATAAATTGTGCTATGGAATAAAAAACTTGAAAACAACAAACCCTAAAAGTACAATATGTACAAAGTACCAAATAGCCTTTTTTCTTATGCATAGTACTTCTTCAAGCAGAGCCCACTGCTAAGCTCAGGCCAAGAGTTTCTTCGATAACCAACCAGTAAATATTCCAATTTAGGAAGAGGTTGAAAATCAATAATCATATCTTCAAGGATAGACTCATCCGAAGGAAATGCAATATCCAAGAAACCAGAACTCAAAGACTCACCAATATCAAGGCTCGAGGTCTCACAAAAAGTAAGATCAGACTCAAGTGGAAACCCAAGATCACTCAGGCCAATCGGGGGAAGCAAGGGATTATTTTCCCCCATTGGATAAAACACCTGATCAATTGTTGATACCTTGTCTTGAGAAGGAAAACATGATTGTAAAGACCCCCTCTTAGAATAAATTGAACACTGAGGATAAGACACCACATAATTCACCTATAGAGGGGAAGAGTCTACTCGAACACTAGGAACATACAAAGGAGAAACCTGATCTAAAGTTAAATTATAATGGTGATTGTCCAATGGAGTTGGTAAATAGTGACAATGCTTCCATTGTGAGGAAAATGCATCACACGAAAGAGTGTAGACACCACATCATTCATAACATATGCATAATCACACCCAATAATCATATTGAAGTCTAAAGGGCCTGGCGCCACTATCAGATCGACTAGGACAATATTCCCACCTAACATGATAGGGAACTAAGGAAGAATCCCCAAATATTCACTAGGTACTATGTCGAATCCAACATCTCACCGGTAGTTGACACAAGCTTGGGAGAACCCAAAGCTTGCCAAGTCAAGGAAGATAAAATACTTGCAAATGATCCTTCATCTACAATACATCAATAAATATCAATTGGGTTAGATTTAAAAATTATTTGGAATGGTGTATAAGAAGGAAGGCGAGGCTCAAAAAGATCATTCCAATCAAAGGAAACCATCCTAGGACTCTGAGGGGTCATGCTCGAAGAGATTATAATGCCCTCTTGTTCATAAGGTACTAAACTGAAAATTCTAAAGACATAGGCGATAAACACATCACTCCCCAAAAGAAGAGTTGGATCAACTGAATATTGAATCGATGTGATCACTTCGGTAGACTCATCACTCTCCAAGAGAAGAGTGGGATTGACCGAAGATTTCATCAGCACGACCAATTCCTCAACCACTGGTTGAATAGGATGCAAGACAACATGGTCAAGGGATGCATCACCATCCAAAAGAAGAGTGATATCAACCAAATATTGCATCGGGATGACCACTTCATAACCCAATGGTGAATAGGTTGTTGGGAAACTAAATATGATGTGGGATCAGAAGGGCCTTCAGACAAGGAAAATAGTCTTAGTACTTGTGGAATACTAGGGCACATATGGGTAAGGTGATCTCCCTTGCAAATATTACAAGGTAAATTGCAATTAAATCATATTCATCTAGGTTTCTCAACACTATCAATACCCCAGCATCACTTTCAATGGTTGGTGGGTTTCTCCCAGAATGATTAATAGAGGTTGGTTGTTGAAATCTAGTATGACTTGCAGGGATAGGACTCTTTCCCCTAGCATGATTTGTAGTGGTTGGTTTCTTGTCTTCAACATGACTCACAGAGGTTGTTGAACTATTTCTAGTATGACTTGCAGTGACTGGACTTTCATTCCTAACATGAATTGCAGAGGTTGTTGACTTGTCTCCAACATGAGTCGTAGAGGTTGGTGAACTATTTCAAGTATGACTTGCAATGACTGTAATTTTTCCTCTAGCATGACTTGTAAAGGCTAGTGGCTTGATCCTAGTATGACTTGCAATGACTATAAAGTTTCCCCCAACATCAGTCGTAGAGGTTGGTGGCACATCACCAATGTGACTAGTAGAGGTTGATTCATTCTTCTTCTTATTCTCCCTCCTATTCCTTTTATACTTTTGGTTACTAGTAGTGATACTTTCACCAAAAGAAGGAGGAGGAGGAGGAGAAGACTTTGTGGATACATAAGGTAAAGGATAAACATCCATTTTATGCATATGGAATAAGGTGCTTATCTGAGAAGCATCAAGAGAATCCAGGACATTCTAAGTGGTCCACAACCAAGTTGATAGTTCTACATTCAACCTAGTAATGTTCAAAGTTTCCATCAAGGAGGCACCAAAATTTCCAAATAAAGGAAAAGAACAAGAATCCCCTTGGTAAGGAGTCCCTTGGTTGGTATCCTCAAGATCCTTATCCATAACATTCTTATGCATAGGTTCATCCCTTGTGGAATTGTTCATGTCCGAAAAAGTCTCACACACTGACTCTGGAAAACCAGTGGTATAAAAAACCACACCTTTTAGGAGGTGGCTCCACGATTTTAAGAGAAATACTAGGGGTCCTTCCCGACCATCAGAGTTATTGGTTAACCACCTTGAATCAATGATTGAAAAGCATTGATATAGACACAATCTAAGGCCAGCTATACAAATAAGTACTCCACTAACAATTCCTAAGAGAAACATCATAAACAAACAAATTCTCCAAAAGTTTAGCCCAGCTAGATAAAGTCATGAGTCCAAAGCAATGAAAAAGTGGACAATGACCTTCTGTAAACCGACACGGGTTGATCAAGTCCCAAGACTGATGAACGAAGGAGTGAGAAGCAATTACCCCGACCTCCACTTACCAGCCCTACCCGGTGCAAGTAACCCTCACTTAGCAGGGCACCCTCCATGGGTACTAATAGCATGATACAATGTCTACCTCATGTACCACGGGAAAACCCCCTCATTTACTTCTAATATACCTAGGAAGAGAAATTATGGATACCAACTCGCAATCAATGTATGGGGGATACAATCGACATTCAGGACCGAACGTATGGGAAGGGTAAAAAATCATGAAGCTCTAAAAGTGTCACCTCTCACATAGGTAAAGGCACTAGAGAAACCCTTGTATACTATCAATCCATTATGCTTGGTCAAGTTCCATATGGGTTGTCTCCTTGAATCTTCCTTACATGACCTTATGTTAAAGGAGGCTCCCCACTATACTGATATGAAATTTAGGTTTTAACTCTCCCTATCTCATGCTCCCAAGTTCTTTTAATGGACTTGTAGAGTTATCTCTCTAATCCTAGTCCAAGGCCATATACCTAGACTAGTTTGTTCATCCTACAAACGAAAATTATAATTAATTTTAAGTTATTCATTTGTTTTAAGAGTTTTTGTTTACTCAAAAAGGTAGTGGACGTGCAACTGAGTGGTGTTGAGAGACTTAACATAAAAGTAAAACATTTTTAATAACATTGTTATGCAATAAACTTATTCTTCAATGAAAGTAGTGTAAAAAATGTTTCAAATAAATGAAAACTCTTTATTCTCTTAATGATATGCAACAAATGAAACTTTTCGTTCAGATGCAATGCAATACTAATGCAAATTTCCTGAATGCAATGCAACAATTTGGAAATAAGCAAAACTACACTATTCTTTTCATCGAAACTTGTAAACACAACTTGCAAAAACACAGATTTTAAAAAATGAAAAGAGTACTTTGAAATCAATAATCACTAAGAAAAGAAAGCATAATTCGCAAAGAAATTTTCCTTTTTAGCGAAACAACAAAGGTAAAGACTGAAAAGAGAAGTACAAAGCACACCTTCTATACATTTTCTTTTGTTGTTTTAGAGCAAAAGAGAAAATGAAAAACTAAACCATTTTTTTGTTTTCAAAGAAAAACAAGAAAAATACAAGATGAGAAGAGAAGAGAAGTGCCCAAACTTATTAAAACCTATAAATACAACAAACACGACTATCCCAACAAGAAAGATCCAAGACAAAACTTTTCAAACAACTTCTACAAGCTTGAAAAAAAAAGCAAAGAAATGAAAACTTTTGTTTTCTTTATAAAAATCCCAAGTATTAACTTCTGAACTTAACATCAAACAAACAAGAGTCACAAAACCCCAAAATAATTCCAAGCATCAATCCCAACACTCCAGCAAACAAAAAAGATTGAAAAAACCTTTCATGTGGAGATGTATGTGACTGTCTCCATGGAAGAGCGTGTTTGTATTCTACTGTATTAGAAGAAACACATGTATATGCACAATGTTTTTAAGGGTGTTGGAGCCGCCCTTGTTTTTACCTTGCGCAATTTTCAATTTTTGATACTTGAAATCTAAAGATTGATTTTCCTTTTCCTTCCGAGGTCTTAAGACTCTGAAATCTTGTCGCCTGGACAGAAATGTTTTCTACTTTCAAAACAGATCCATTTTCGCGAGTATGTTCGCTCTTTTGTTTCATTTCGGGGTCTCGCAGGTCGGATACTATAAACCTTGAGTTCACACGTTCCGAGTCACGAAACGGCGAAATCGTTTTCAATTTCCGCCCAAGACATTAACTAGGGTAAATCTTGTAACTCATGGGTGGACGTTGTCGGGAGTTCGCGTCTCGGCATTCGTCAAACCCAAGTTTATGT
Source organism: Picea engelmannii (assembly GCA_009831015.1). NCBI lineage: Eukaryota > Viridiplantae > Streptophyta > Pinopsida > Pinales > Pinaceae > Picea > Picea engelmannii. Next base: position 360,381 of record ML791193.1, read on the forward strand.
TCTTACAACCCCGAGAGCCGAGAACGCGATAATTCTTGAAATAACCTTGGTCAAGGATTAAAGGTCAAAAAACTAACCATGCTTAAATTTGGTGCTCGACATTTCGCCACTCGTCACTTTTTTTCATAAAATTAAGGTGTCTAAAACCCCGACTCACGAGGTTGTGACATGATTATGGCAAGATTAATCAGTAACCTAATCTAAGATTTTCTTCCCGTATTTTGAGCCTTAATTATCGCCACATCGTGCTATCGCGACTCGGCTTACCATTCTCCCAAAAATTTGTCTTTGAACTTCCGAGTCACGACATGGCGAATAAATTAATTATGCAATTAATAATGCTCCAAACCATGATTACTATTAATTGAATCCAAATCGGCCCTCATAGCCTCGCGAGTTGAAGAGTCGAAATGTTAAAAGGAAATTCACGATGCAGCGAACAACGAGAAAATTATTCAAGTTGCTAAGATTTGAAAGTTTAAATTAAAACGAGATGCGTCTCGTCCCGTGCATCGAGGTTTGCACATTTCACGAGGCAGCTACTTACTCGCCATACCCTGACTGCCTGTCAAGCTACCGAACATTGATGACATTAATGAAGAATTAGGGTAAATCCACAAATAAACAAGATTGTATTTACGCAATAAATTGTTTCTAATTGCGATATGACAGAATTAATTCGAATAGTACAGAGTTTTCAAATATATACGGGAGTTTCATTTTATTTTTAACATTTCTCATAAGCGCACAGAGTTCACCTTTCTCTGAGTGAACTAATCTTTGTATGTATACACAGGTCTATCGCAGAAGAGCGAAAACACAGGTTTCAGACATGGCTCCGAGGAGAGCAGCGAAGGTGAATATCGAGGTTGCAGGGCAAGGCCCCGATAATGTCTCCGACACTTCGCCCCGGAGCGGCGGTTCAGTCCCAAGCTGGTCGTTCATTTCATATATTCTACAATTCAAGTTGATAATTACTCAGACTCCGATGACAATGATAACGAAAAGGATGACCTGAACACTAAATACAAGATAGTGGTTCAGTCTGGAATGCACTGGGTTGCAACTAGACCATGGTTATTGCCATATTACGACATGATCCGATGGGCATTGGACCACGTAGACCTACCCACCAGAACTATCATAAATGATCAACGGGTCACAGTCGAGAATTTTAGACCAGAGCATATCCAAACTATGTACAATCTCCCAGCAACATCTGAATACACATATAACGCTGAATTCCTGGAGGGATTCAAAAAGAAGGAATGCACTGAGTTTGACAAAACCATGCCCGGTTTGATAAAAGATTGGGTTTCGCGCTCTGCTAAATTCAGAGTAAATGACCAGGGCATCTATTCAATTGTTTCGCTGGAGCCACAGTATATGTATGTGGCGATGATGATGTGTCGACTGTTTGGAAAGGAGGATACAATGCATTTCTACGTTGCCTGGGTACCTCTCATATTTCGGGTAGCAGAAGGTTGCTCATTTAATTGGGCAAAGATAATCTCGGACAGTCTTTTCAACCGGGTCACCGATTACCGAGAGCAGAAAGAAAATGGAAGACCATCCTTTTTTTTCATGTATGCGTATATCATGGACGCGATATGTTCTATGACTCCATTCCCTTTGATGAACTGGGCTTGGAGTCCAGCCCAAGAGAAGCCTGTACACGAGTATCATGACAAACTATGGGAAGGTAAAGCAAACAAATTTATTTATGAAGTTTTCAACTGGGTGATGGTGCCCCTGCACATCACCATTTTTGGTCATTCACCACCTTGCATCTCGGATAGTTTTGCTGCAAATCTGAGTAGCATCGCAGACTGGTACGCAGAAGCAGATTTTTCCTACTTAAGAGTGTTCGGAGCTGTTGTTCCCCTTCTTGCGCTACCACTGTTCATCCCCGACAAGCTGGCATGTCGCGAGATTGCCCGACAAACAGTGATCGACGGAGTAAGTAAAGAGCTCAAAGCATCATCGAAGAAGGTATGGTCATTTTTCCCCGTTCGGCTAAATTCTTATTCTTTATTGGATTTTGGACATGCTAAAGCTGAGGTTGCAACTTTAGAAGACTTGAGTTTTGTCTCTATTGAGTACAAAAAGCATGATCCTCAGAAAATTGTAAGCACCCATTTGTCAAATTGTGGGTTGAAGAAGTTTGAACACGAGTGTTCACCCTCGGATGATATTTTCCGAGGGGCGAGGTCCTATGGGGATGTGCTAGTTTGGATCAGATCTTTAGCACCCCAGGACATGGCCTCTGTTTTAAAGTTTCAGGAGCATAGAAAAAGATGTCTCCCCGTTGTGCTGGGAGGTTTGGGTCTTTCCGAGGAAAAAGGGAAGGATGCTGAAAGTTCTGAGAGGCAAATTTCTAACCCCGAAAAACATCAGGAAGGGGAGCATGAGAATAATCTCGAAATATAACAAGAGACTACAAACCCACCCAAGGACCATAGCCCAAAGGTGGAATTAAGAAACACAGACCCACCAGAAATTCAGAATCCAGAGACTGAGACGATGACCTCTGATCCTCCGAAGGAGCAGGACTCACTTGTCACACCAGGAAAGGTGTAGAAGCAAATTGGGGAACCCATCACTTATGTCACCCCTTTGCAGTCGACACAAGGGAATATAGAAGAGGGATGGATTTTCAGTGAGGATCTAATGCCTATCAGAGCAGAAGAGCTTCCCCAAAATGAGTTCTTTTTTGACAAAAAGAGGAAAGTTGTTGTGAAAAGGGAGTTCTACCAAGATGAAGGATCAACAGCTAAAAAATTCAAAGTGATGACAGATGGAAAAAATAAAAAGAGTGAGGAATTCGCCACAGAGATCGCAGGGACGCTAGGAGCGTATGCGTTGGCAAATCGATTCTCGGTCGGGATGTTGAAAAATCAGCTCAAAAGAAAGAATCGTCTGATCAAGACACTTGAAGCCCGAGTAGCTTCAGCCGCAGAAAGCGCTAAGAGTCGGGCGAGTGGAGAAATAGAACTAGTCTGATTGGCTAATCAAAAGGAAATTGAAGTCCTCAAAACCAAGTTGGAACAAGCAAATTCAGTGATCCAAGATTGTCGGGTACAGGCAAGTCAGCAGAGGAGTATGATCATAGGGTTACAGGCTCAGTTAGAGGTTGTTGAAAGCAAAATGATCGACGTCGAGGGGTTTAAATCCCGAGCGATTGATATCAAGGGCAGGATCTCTTCTGTACAACAAAGTCTGTTAGGCAAAGTGGGGGTGATCCGAGAAGATTGTGTGTTAATGCATCATATTTCAGAAAATCTGACTATCAAAGAAAGGAACGCAGAGGTTGCTCGGGTCTCTTTTCAAGAGGCGGTGATAGCTACCAACAACAGGTTTTCGACAGATTCTCTAGGACTCACCATCGCTGAACAAACAAGAGGTAATATTTTGTTAAAGGATTGGGAACATAATATTACCTTAAGCAAGGAACATGCTCAAAAAGTAACCACTTCATTACAAGAAGCCTTCAATACCATAGATGGCGAGCTTCTAGGAATGGAGAATGGAAGTGACATAGAGACGCTAAGGCAAATGAATATAGATCAGATCTCCCTCGATCTAAAGGAAAAGAATGAAAGAGATTCGGTGCATATCTCTAAGATGGACAGGGTAGATATGGCTCAAGTTGATAAACATTTGATTCAACCAAGCGCACAACTCAGCGCTCTTCACATCATTGACGCACAAATAGGTGATAAACTCCCACAGTTGGCTCGAGAGTGCTATTTCGCCGAGGCCATCTGTCAAGCAGAGCCTTCACAGCTTGTATCCTAGTTCGTAGAAAAATGTACCATATGTACCGAATCCATGCAAACACAAGCACCTGGCACCTTTTGAAAATAGAGTAGAAGAGATGGAGTGTTTTAGCTCCTCCCAGCTGTCAAGTAGAGCCTTCACAACTTGTATCCCAGTTTGTGGACAAATGTATCATATGCACCTAATCACGCGAAGGCAAGCACCTGGCACTTTTTGAAAATAAAGTAGGAGGGAAAATTTGTATAAATAGATCACAAAAAGAAGAGAACAGGGCTGGACCTTTTTTGGTATCGATTGTAATAGAGTTTTACATTGGAAGAAGTCAATATACAAACAATTTGAGGATTCTCGATTATGTCCAGACTGTATTATCAAGTTTTCTTCTTTGTGTTTTATGTTTTATTTCATTTCGCTCATTCATAACTGATGTGCTTTGTTATAATTTAGTACGACCACTACTATAACAAAAGAATTCTGGTTTTCTGTCTCTGTCTATTGTTTTTCCTCTGCACTGGCTATCAGCAGGTGTAAGACCAATTTGCATTTGCAGAATTCTACGTTTATTCTTGGGTACGTTGGTTATTTTCTCACTAATTTGTTCTTCTTCTTATATGTGACTTTTCTTTGACAGGAACCTCATGTTATACGCAGCTAAATGTTTCTCTTTCGCATCACACTTTTATATTAAATTATAATGTAGTTACGGGAAAGGGCCTTCTTTTGCAATCTTTATTTCATTCAGAAAACGTAAAAATCTCTTTTTATTTCGACCAAATTGAAACATCACTGAAATATCTCTTTAAATCATTTCCTACAGTTATTGTTCTTTAATGACTGTACCTGCAGCTACGCAACCTAATATTGAACCCGGGATATCTAATCAATTACATATTCCTTTAAATCTTTTCGATACAATCCTCAAAACTGCTAACACCTGGGAACAACTCGAGCATTCATGGGTAGCCATTGAGCGTGATATAACTGCTCAAGAGAAGTTGGAAGCTAGACGACGAGAACGTGGAAATCCTTATTAGTTTCCAATACTGAAGGTTAGTATAATCCTTTATCAACCTTTAGTATACTTTCGAATGCATTGACACTGTACTTTAAAGCCTTAAGTACATACTCAAGAACAACATCTTTCTGGCGCCGTTGCCGGGGAGCGAAGTTACGAAATCTTTTCCCTGGGAAAACGACAAACTATTTCGTGAATAGTGTTACTCTTTGATAGTGAACATAGAGTGCACACAGTTTTAAGGCTTTTTAAAAAAAAAAAAAAACTTTCACTTGGTGACTCCACTGAAACACAAACTGGCATCTGGTAGAAGGAATACCAGACATAACCCGGGTGGCAAGCCGATTACGCCTGTTAATGATCCTGAAATTTTTTTAAGAGCGAGAGGCTCGTCTGAGGCAACCGCTACCGTTCATAAGCCCAAAAGCCCACTTTTAAAGACTAAATGCCCTTCAGAACCTCCTACTTCCTCGAGCCCTCTGTCTGATACCAAAGATCCAGAAACAAACTACTCTGAATTTAGGAGTGAGATCCATCATACTTTCCCATCTATAAACAAGGGAAAGGGTCCTTTGGAAAGAGCGTTGTCATTTGACATACCAGCCTTTCTTCGACAGAACTTCCCAATCTCACCTGATTCGAAAGAGTGTGTTACACCATCATTTCCTACTCCCAAGTCGATGGCAGGCATCGGAGGAGGAGGTGGAAGACAACAGAATGTCCCTCCTCCCGGAGTATTTGCAAAAGTAGCAGTGAGATACGCTCCCCTGGTTTTACCCGTTCCCCTCCATGATTTACCTGACAACTACATCAAAAATCTTCCTAAGTTCACTGGGGAGGGAGATCTAACCACAGCCGAGCATATAAAAAATTTTAACCAGTTCCCAGACATCTGTGGTATTGAGCACGAGGATGTCTATTCGAGACTACTTGTCCAGACCTTTGAAGGACAGGTCTGAACTTGGTTTTGGAGTCTTCCTGCAGCTTCTATTTGGACATATGACGCTTTGGAAGATGCTTTCCTCAGACAGTGGGGAGAGAAAAAGGATCACTTATATTACCTTACCAAGTTTGGGTCCCTAAAGAAAAAGAACTCAGAAACCGTTATGGAATTTATTCTGATATTTAACAAACTTTATAATAAAATTCCAGCCGCTGTTAAACCTTCCGAACCCTCAGCCAAAGTAACCTTTGCGAGAGCTTTCGAACCTGATTTTGCATTGCTTTTGCGAGAAAGAAGAGGAGCCACCCTAAATAGAATGCAAGACGATGCTGTCGAAATAGAATCTAATATGATGGCTTCAGGTAAGTTAAAGGCTAAAGTAGAAACAATCAACCGTGAAAATAGACGCTATAGGGAACCAGCGGGTCCTTCCGGGTCAAATAGATACACTGACGACAGAGTAGATGATATGGCCCGAATAATTAAAGAACTGTCTAACAAAATATCTAGGATGGAGTTGGACCAAGCTAAAGCTAATTCCTCTAATAAAAAGGACTTCAGGAGAAACCCAAATCCCCAAAATCAATAGAGGCAAATAAAGAATGAAGATCAAAAAATACAAGCTCCACTAAAAAACGAAAATTTTATAGGAGCTAATGACCTCCAAGATTTCGGAGATTCGGAAGATGAAGTTGCGTGTTTCGGTGATGAATGTTCCCATTCATTTTTTACCAGGGAAGACTATGAGAAATCTTTAAGTACCTCTGAACCTTCTTATAAAAATAAAGAAGGTGATCATCCTGACCTCTGCGTATCTCAACTAGAAACAAAAATGATAGCGGTTGATTTTCAACCCAAATACAATCTAAGATCAAAAAATAAGACCACCTCAACTGACCAACCTAAAAGAATCCTTCAAAAGGGACAAGCTCATGAACCTCCTTTGGAAGAAACATTGTTACCCAGCAATAAAATCAAGGTAGCAAAAACTCAAGAGTCCGACGTGAAAAAGGTCGAAACCCAAACAAAAGAAACTGAACCAGTAGATAAAGTTATATCTTCGGCTAAGATCACGAGTGATAAAGCAGTTCAGACAAATAAGTCAGAAAGGAAAGGCTCGGAAGTCTTAACCAAAGAAACAAACAAGGTAAATTTATCTTTCAATTTCGAAAATGAATTAAATAAAATTAAAATACCGATTCCTTTGGTAGAATTAGCAAAAAAACCCCACTTATCGGAAGCAAATCGCCAAAATAATGGGTGTCTATGAGTCAGAAAGTCACTCTGATGTTATCAACCTAGAAGACGACAGACCTAACATCACCTTTGGTCCTCATTTTGAGGGATCTAAAGATAATGTCGCTCCTTTCTATATCACCCTGAATATACATGATCTGTTACTGCATAACTATATGTTAGACTTCGGGGCTTCACATAATGTTATGCCCAAAATTATAATGGAGAGGATGGGCCTCCAGATCACTAGACCCTATGGAGATCTATACTCTTTCAATTTGAGAAAGGTTAAATGTATGGGGATGATAAAAGATCTGGTTGTTACCCTGGCTGAGGTTTCGGTCAAGAGTATCTTGATGGATGTGGTTATTACGGATATTCCTCCCAAATATGGTATGTTGTTATCCAGATCATGGAGAGCCAAGTTGGGGGGTTCTCTACAATTGGACATTTCATATGCCACAATTCCTATATTCGGTGGTCAGTTTACCCGGTTGTACAGAGAAACAAGATTGGCGTATACTGTCAGTGATCCTCAGAATCCAAATAACTTTCTCATTTACGTTGCAGACCAAGATCTAGGAAATTGCATATTGACATTTGATGATGGTTTAGATGGGTGTCTAGAAGAACTTGATATGAAGCAAGAAGAGCTTATCCCATTGACTAAAGAACTATGCAAAAGTAGTATCTGGAAAATGTACTTCGATGGCGCTTCGTCTTCGGAAGGAGCTGGTGCGGGCATACTTTTAGTAGCGCCTGAAAGTAAGTTTATTGTTCCTTTCTCATATCGGTTGTAGTGGGATATAGATTACACCAATAACGTATGTGAGTATGAAGCATTAATCTTAGGTTTAGAGGCTGCAAAGAAGTTAAATATAAAAAACTTGGAGGTTTACGGTGACGCTGAATTGATAGTAAGACAAGTAAACCGACAATAC
>ML791193.1:368545-385511 GCA_009831015.1 Picea engelmannii
ATAAAAGTCCATTTTATTCCTCGCACAGAGAATCTACATGCTGACGCATTGGCTAAGGTAGCCTCAACCTTTTCTCCTCCCACGAATGTTAAACTGAAATATCATATTGAAATCAGATATAAACCCTCTATACTCGACAATGTTAGACACTGGCAGATTTTTGAAGATGACGAACAAATTCAGAGATTTCTTATGGCAATAGGTGAGTTCTCTGAAACTTTCCCAGACCAAGAAAACCAAAACGACCCGATGTCGATTACGCAAGAGGGTGAAGACCCTGAAACCTTTCAAGATAAAATAGCGGATCATTGCATGTTGGTCCTTAAAAACAACCAGATACCGAAAGGCTTAATTCCTTTAGAAAGACTTTTCGATCAAAACGACATACCTGTGAAATCCACTTTGCAGCCCCAACCAAAAGAAGTGGAGGATTGCGACATAAAAACTGAAAAAGAAAACAGGATAGTAAAGATATCTAAATTCCTCCCTCCCAAGGTAAAATACCAATACAGATACCTACTCAAACAGTATACAGATGTTTTCGCCTGGTCCTATGAAGAGATTCGAACGTATGATACTTCCATAATTGAGCACAAGATACCGTTGAAGCCCGGGGTCAAGCCTTTTAGGCAAAATCTTAGGCAATTTAACCCCATTTTGTTGCCCGTCATTGAAAGGGAAGTTAAGAATCTTTTAGATGCGAAAATAATTGTGCCTCTAAGGTACTCAGACTGGGTGGCCAATTTAGTCCTGGTCAGAAAAAAGAACGGAGAAATCAGACTATGTGTGGATTTTCGGAACTTGAACAGGTCCTCTCTTAAGGATAATTATCCGCTCCCCAAAATGGACCACATCCCGGAAAGGGTAGTTGGAGCAAATCGAATGTCTATGATAGATGGGTTTTCTGGGTACAACCAAATCTCCATGAACGAGCTAGACAGAGAAAAAACCTCTTTCACCACACCATGGGGTACATTCATGTATGATAAAATGCCTTTTGGTTTGATGAATGCAGGGGCTACTTTCCAGCGCGCTATGGACATCGCTTTCGTCGGAGAAAGAGACAAATTCGTAGTAATCTACCTTGACGATTTAACGGTTTTCTCTAAAACCGATGAAGAACATTTGATCCATTTAAAACAGACTTTCAAAAAATGCCGCAGGTATGGCCTATCTTTGAACCCAAAGAAATCACATTTTGCTATGCAGGAAGGTAAGATTCTGGGGCATATCGTATCTAAAGATGGGATCAGGATCGATCCTAAGAGGATTGAAGCAATACAAACTATCAGGATTCCTAGGAACGTAAAAGAAATTCAAACTTTCTTAGGAACAATAATTTTTTTACGAAGGTTTATACCAAATTTTGCTGAGATAGTCAAATTGATCACAGGAATGTTGAAAAAGGATAGCAGAGTAAATTGGACGACCGAGGCTAAAGCGTCCTTCGAGCATATTAAAAAAGTCATCAGTGAATCACATGTGTTAGCAAACCCAGATTACTTGAAAGAATTCCTCATCTTCTCGTTCGCTTCTGAACATACTATCGCCGCGGTGTTGCTACAAAAAGATGATGAAGGTTTTGATTGTCTGATCGCGTTTTTTAGCAAGATCCTTAGAGACGCCAAACTAAAATATGATATAATAGAAAAACAGACGTACGTAATGGTGAAAGCGCTTAAAGCATTCAAAAATTACGTTCTTCATTCAAAAATTATCGCGTACGTACCAACCAGTGTTGTGAAACATATATTGGTACAGCCAGATAGTGATGGAAAACGAGGGCGCTGGCTCGCTAAAATACAAGAATTTGATCTGGAAGTCAAGCCTACTAAATTGATAAAGGGGCAGGGTCTGGCCAAAATCTTGGCTGAGTCGAACCTTAGAGCTCTTGACATCAATTCCCTACAAGGAAAAGACGGAGACACACATTTGCAAGAACCGGATGACCAGACACATCCAAGCAAGGTTGAAGAAAAATTCATGACGTCAGGATGGTATAAAGATGTAGTTTTCTATTTGTTAAACCTGAAATGTCCAGGTGGACTAACACCAGCCAAATGCAAAACTTTAAAACTCCATGCTGTAAAATATTGCATCTCCGAAAATCAACTATATTGGAAGGATCCACTCGGGTTCTTACTAGTCTGTCTGGTTGAGTCGGAAACTCCACGGGTTATAGAATAATTTCATGAAGGAATCTGTGGAGGACACCATGCATGGAGATCCACAGCCTACAAGATCCTGAGGACCAGATACTATTGGCCAAAACTATTTTCGGACGTCAATGCCAAAGTACGTGCCTGTTACTCATGTCAAATATTCGCTGGTAAGCAGAAACTCCCTGCACTACCACTCGTTCCAGTCAAAACTGAAGCCCCATTTCAACAGTGGGGATTAGACTTCATAGGGGAAATTAATCCCCATTCCAGTGCTCAGCATAAGTGGATCTTAACAACCACATATTATTTTACAAAGTGGGTGGAAGCAATTCCAACCAAAAGGGAAACAGACTCGGTGGTGATCGACTTCTTGGAAGATAACATCTTGTCGAGATTCGGGTGTCCCCGAAAGATTGTTACCAAAAACGCCCAGGCCTTCAAATCCATGGCTATGATCAATTTCTGCCAGAAGTACAGTATCGTTCTCGGCCATTCCACTTCTTATTACCCTCAAGGAAACGGATTGGCCGAATCATCTAACAAGAGCCTAGTAAACGTAATAAAAAACATACTGGATAAAAACAAAAGGTCCTGGCATGTGCATTTGAAGTATGCGTTGTGGGAAAATTGCATCAGCACTAAAAGGTCTATCGACATTTCTCCGTTTCATATGGTCTATGGGACCGAGGCGGTTCTATCTATAAACTTAGCGTTGCCAGTGATGAAATTATGGCAGGATCAAAACGAAGAACCAAATCATATAACCAGGAGAATTAACCAACTGATCGAAGTTCAACAGCACGAAGTGGAGGTTGATGAGAAAATGCAGAAATACCAGGACGATATGAAAGATTTGTTCGATCTCAAGGCAAAGAACAAAGAATTCCTCCCAGGTGATTTAGTGTTAAGATGGGATACGAGAAGGGAAGAAGCTGCAAAGCATGGAAAATTTGAACATCTTTGGTATGGACCATTCAGGGTCTCGGCTCCAAAAGGAAAGAATTCCTTTCTTCTGTAAAATATTGATGAAGAAGTTCTCAGCACCCCGATCAACGGGTGGTATCTAAAGCACTACATGACGTGACAGTCATCGTAGATAAAAAATAAAAATAAAATAAAATAAATTATATATATATATATATATATATATTTGTAAATAAATAAATTTGTTCAAACATGTACTATTAATTTTTGGTTTTTGTTCCTAAACTCTCAACACATTGTCAATAAAATTTGTATTTGTTTTTACAGGATTCTAGCTGCAGACGGAACTAGCTCAAAAAATTAAGGTGCAGATCGGTGTTGGAAATAGAACAATATAAAACAGGTGATATTTAAGATATTTCATAAGCTCATAGAGAAAGTGAAAAGGAAAGATAGAGGTGAGCTTTGTAAATACACAGGTCATGAGAGGCTGTTTAAAGCAAACTAAGGTAACATTTTTCAAATTTGAAATATAATGGTTTAGATAACAAGAATATTTTTTTTTTAGTTTCATAGTCTTCAAATAAAATAATTTGAATGAATACATTAAACCTAAAACAATCAGTCATAATTTTTTGTTCCTAAATATATGCGCCAAATCAGTACCGAACTGTGATGACCTTTTGTATATTAAGCCATTGAATTACTGCCTTGTTTTTTATCTATCTTTGGGCCTAACTTTCAGTGAGTCACTATCTTCCCAAGTCTTTGTGAAGGAATACAAGTTTTTGTCTTAAACCTCAGGGATTTCGAAACGGATCTTAATAAGAAAGATGGTCTTCACAACTACTTAATCTTCTACTAAGCCAAGGAACGTTTATAGCAATCCTAACTTTCCTAGGTTTTTCAACAATGTCGAAAAAATCAAAGCTTGCTTGAACAGGATGTCCCTTAAAAATTTTATTATTCTCCCCTGTCTCCCTAGGAACGAAGATCTTGTGAGGGTCAAAGGAAGGTTGATACCGAGTAATCAAAATAAGTTGACAGACCTCTGATAAAAAATATTACACAAATCTCAGCCCTAATATAAATTGATTGCTCCCATCTTCATGTTTTAAAAGTAAATACTAAGATAGGTGGTGAAAGGAAATTCAGAAATGATTGCCCACACCTAGTCCATTAAGACGATGAAAGGAAATTCAGAAATGATTTTCCTCGTCTTAGCGTTTAAACGCATAAATATTTTCCGAAGTGGTGAAAAGAAATTCAGTAAAAAAGGGGCTAGACAACTTCACCGGGGTACTGAACGGGCTCGCTGGCAGTGAAGCAATGTCTGAGAGATCTGTAAGGTTTTCATACATAAATATCAATCTACTCCGGTAACCAATGCTTTCTGAAAACCTGATCATTTCCCCAATTTCCGACGGGACTTCCCTATTTAAAATTATATAATCTCATTCTTTGATGCAAGCTGAGAATCACAAGATCCGTTGAATATCCTAGGGTCGTTTCGACCGTATTAAAGCATCCCTGGTTAGTAATGAGAAAGGGAAAGTTGTGAAAGTGACTTCAGCCGTGTTTAGGAAAAGTATCTGAGTTCGAAAAAACTCCCTGAAGTACAAAACGAAGTTTTTCCCTCCCTTCTATCCTTTTCCTTGAGTTTTTCTGTTGATTTTAGCTTGTGACTCCATTTACCCAATATTGGCACCTGATCTACTGTTCTTCCCGCCTCACAGGAAGGCGGGATCCCTAGTTGGAGCCTATGTTGGAGCCGCCCTTGTTTTTACCTTGCACAATTTTCAATTTTTGATCCTTGAAATCTAAAGATTGATTTTCCTTTTCCTTCCGAGGTCTTAAGACTCCGAAATCTTGTCGCCTGGACATAAATGTTTTCTACTTTCAAAACAGATCCATTTTCGCGAGTATGTTCGCTCTTTTGTTTCATTTCGGGGTCTCGCAGGTTGGATACTATAAACCTTGAGTTCACACGTCCTGAGTCACGAAACAGCGAAATCGTTTTCAATTTCCGCCCAAGACATTAACTAGGGTAAATCTTGTAACTCATGGGTGGAGGTTGTCGGGAGTTCGTGTCTCGACATTCGTCAAACCCAAGTTTTTGTTCTTACAACCCCAAGAGCCGAGAATGCGATAATTCTTGCAATAACCTTGGTCAAGGATTAAAGGTCAAAAAACTAACCATGGTTAAATTTGGTGCTCGGCATTTCGCCACTCATCACTTTCTTTCACAAAATTAAGGTGTCTAAAACCCCGACTCACGAGGTTGCAACATGATTATGGAAAGATTAATCAGTAACCTAATCTAAGATTTTCTTCCCATATTTTGAGCCTTAATTATCGCCACATCGCGATATCACAACTCGGCTTACCATTCTCCCAAAAATTTGTCTTCGAACTTCCGAGTCGCGACATGGCGAATAAATTAATTATGCAATTAATAATTCTCCAAACCATGATTACTATTAATTGAATCCAAATCGGCCCTCGTAGCCTCGCGAGTTGAAGAGTCGAAATGTTAAAAGGAAATTCACGATGCAGCGAACAGAGAGAAAATTATTCAAGTTGCTAAGATTTGAAAGTTTAAATTAAAACGAGATGTGTCCCATCCCGCGCATCGAGGTTTGCACATTTCACGAGGTAGCTACTTACTCGCCATACCCCGACTGTCTGTCAAGCCGCCGAACATTGATGACATTAATGAAGAATTAGGGTAAATCCACAAATAAACAAGATTGGATTTATGCAATAAATTGTTTCTAATTGCGATTTGACAGACTTAATTCGAATAGTACAGAGTTTTCAAATATATACGGGAGTTTCATTTTATTTTTAACATTTCTCATAAGCGCACGGAGCTCACCTTTCTCCTAGTGAACTAATCTTTGTATGTATACACAGGTCTATCGCAGAAGAGCAAAAACACAGGTTTCAGACATGGCTCCGAGGAGAGCAGCGAAGGCGAATATCGAGGTTGCAGGGCAAGGCCTTGATTATGTCTCTGACACTTCGCCCCGGAGCGGCGGTTTAGTCCCAAGCTAGTCGTTCGTTTCAGATATTCTACAATCCGAGTTGGTAAATTACTCAGACTCCGATGACAATGATAACGAAAAGGATGACCTGAACACTAAATACAAGATAGTGGTTCAGTCTGGAATGCACCGGGTTGCAACCAGACCACGGTTATTTCCATATTACGACATGATCCGATGGGCGTTGGACCACGTAGACCTACCCACCAAAACTATCATAAATGATCAACGGGTCACGGTCGGGAATTTTAGACCAGAGCATATCCAAACTATGTACAAGCTCCCAACAACATCTGAATACACATATAACGCTGAATTCCTGGAGGGATTCAAAAAGAAGGAATGCACTGAGTTTGACAAAACCATGCCCGGTTTGATAAAAGATTGGGTTTCGCGCTCTACGAAATTCAGAGTAAATGACCAGGGCATCTATTCAATTGCTTCGTTGGAGCCATAGTATATGTATGTGGCGATGATGACGTGTCGACTGTTTGGAAAGGAGGATACAGCGCATTTCTACGTTGCCTGGGTACCTCTCATATTTCGGGTAGCAGAAGGTTGCTCATTTAATTGGGCAAAGATACTCTCGGACAGTCTTTTCAATCGGGTCACCAATTACCGAGAGCAGAAAGAAAATGGAAGACCATCCTCTTTTTTCATGTCTGCGTATATCATGGACGCGATATGTTCTATGACTCCATTCCCTTTGATGAACTGGGCTTGGAGTCCAGCCCAAGAGAAGCCTATACACGAGTATCACAACAAACTGTGGGAAGGTAAAGCAAACAAATTTATTTATGAAGTTTTCAACTGGGTGATGGTGCCCCTGCACATCACCATTTTTGGTCGTTTGCCACCTCGCATCTCGGATAACATTGTTGCAAATCTGAGTAGCATCGCGGACTGGTACATAGAAGCAGAGTTTTCCTACTTAAGAGTGTTTGGAGTTGTTGTTCCCCCTCTTGCGCTACCACTGTTCATCCCCGACAAGCTGGCATGTCGCGAGATTTCCCGACAAACAGTGATCGACGGAGTAAGTAAAGAGCTCAAAGCATCATCGAAGAAGGTATGGTCATTTTTCCTCGTTCGGCTAAATTCTTATTCTTTATTGGATTTTGGACATGCTAAAGCTGAGGCTGCAACTTTAGAAGACTTGAGTTTTGTCTCTATTGAGTACAAAAAGCACGATCCTCATAAAATTGTAAGCACCATTTGTCAAATTGTGGGTTGAAGAAGTTTGAACACGAGTGTTCACCCTCGGATGATATTTTCCAAGGGGCGAGGTCCTATGGGGAAGTGCTAGTTCAGATCATATCTTTAGCACCCGAGGACATGGCCTCTGTTTTAAAGTTTCAGGAGCATAGAAAAAGATATCTCCCCATTGTGTTGGGAGGTTTGGGTCTTTCCGAGGAAAAAGGGAAGGATGTTGAAAGTTATGAGAGGCAAATTTCTAACCCCAAAAAACATCAGGAAGGGGAGCATGAGAATAATCCTAAAACATAACAAGAGACTACAGACCCGCCCAAGGAACATATCCCAGAGGTGGAAGTAAGAAACACAGACCCGCCAGAAATTCAGAATCTAGAGACTGAGACGATGACCTCTGATCCTCCGAAGGAGCAGGACTCACTCATCACACCAGGAAAGGCGGTGAAGCAAATCAGGAAACCCATCACTTCTGTCACCCCTTTGCAGTCAACGCAAGGGAATATAGAAGAGGGATGGATTTTCGGTGAGGAGCTAATGCCTATCAGAGCGGAAGAGCTTCCCCCAAATGAGTTCTTTTTTGACAAAAAGAGGAAAGTTGTTGTGAAAAGGGAGTTCTACCAGGATGAAGGATCAACAGCTAAAAAATTCAAAGTGATGACAGATGGATAAAATAAAAAGAGTGAGGAATTTGCCACAGAGATCGCAGGGACGCTAGGAGTGTATGCGTTGGCAAATCAATTCTCGGTCGGGATGTTGAAAAATCAGCTCAAAAGAAAGAATCGCCTGATCAAGACACTCGAAACCCGAGTGGCTTCGGCCGTAGAAAGTGCTAATATTCAGGCGAGTGGAGAAATAGAACTAGCCCGATTAGCTGATCAAAAGGAAATTGAAGTCCTCAAAACCAAGTTGGAACAAGCAACTTCAGTGATCTGAGATGGTCGGGTACAGGCAATTCAGCAGAGGAGTATGATCACAGGGTTACAGGCTCAGTTAGAGGTTGTTGAAAGCAAAATGATCGACGTCAAGTGGTTTAAATCCCGAGCGATTGATATCAGGGGCAGGATCTCTTCTGTACAACAAAGTCTGTTAGGCAAAGTGGGGGTGATCCGAGAAGATTGCGTGTTAATGCATCATATTTTAGAAAATCTGACTGTCAAAGAAAGGAACGCAGAGGCTGCTCGGGTCTCTTTTCAAGAGGCGGTGATAGCTACCAACAACAGGTTTTCGACAGATTCTCCAGGACTCACCATTGTTGAACAAACAAGAGGTAATATTCTGTTAAAGGATTGGGAACATAATATTACCTTAAGCAAGGAACAGGCTCAAAAAGTAACCACTTCATTACAAGAAGCCTTCAATACCATAGATGGTGAGCTACTAGGAATGGAGAATGGAAGTGACACAGAGATGCTAAGGAAAATGAATATAGATCAGATCTCCCTCAATCTAAAGGAAAAGAATGAAAGAAATTTGGTGCATATCTCTAAGATGGACAGGGTAGATATGGCTCAAGTTGATAAACATTTGATTCAACCAAGCGCACAACTCAGCGCTCTTCACATCATTGACGCACAAATAGGTGATAAACTCCCACAATTGGCTCGAGAGTGTTATTTCGCCAAGGCCAGCTGTCAAGCAGAGCCTTCACATCTTGTATCCCAGTTCGTGGACAAATGTACCATATGTACCGAATCCACACAAAGACAAGCACCTAGCACCTTTTGAAAATAGAGTAGAAGAGATGGAGTGTTTTCGCTCCTCCCAGCTGTCAAGAAGAGCCTTCACAGCTTGTATCCCAGTTTGTGGACAAATGTATCATATGCACCTAATCACACGAAGGCAAGCACCTGGCACTTTTTGAAAATAAAGTAGGAGGGAAAATTTGTATAAATAGATCACAAAAAGAAGAGAACAGGGCTGGACCTTTTTTGGTATCGATTGTAATAGAGTTTTACATTGGAAGAAGTTAATATACAAGCAATTTGAGGATTCTCGATTCCGTCCAGACTATATTATCAAGTTTGTTTCTTTGTGCTTTATGTTTTATTTCATTTCGCTCATTCATAACTGATGTGCTTTGTTATAATTTAGTACGACCACTACTATAACAAAATAATTCTGGTTTTTTGTCTCTGTCTATTGTTTTTCCTCTGCACCGGCTATCAGCGGGTGTAAGACCAATTTGCATTTGCAGAATTCTACGTTTATTCTCGTCTACATCGGTTATTTTCTCACTAATTTCTTCTTCTGCTTATATGTGACTTTTCTTTGACAGGAACCTCATGTTATACGCAGCTAAATGTTTCTCTTTTGCATCACACTTTTATATTAAATTATAATGCAGTTACGGGAAAGGGCCTTCTTTTGCAATCTTTATTTCATTCAGAAAATGTAAAAATCTCTTTTTATTTCGACCAAATTGAAACAGCACTGAAATATCTCTTTAAATCATTTCCTATGGTTATTGTTCTTTAATGACTGTACCTGCAGCTACGCAACCTAATATTGAACCCGTGCTATCTAATCAAACACATATTGCTTTAAATATTTTCGATACAATCCTCAAAAATGCTAACACCCGGGAACAACTCGAGCGTTCATGGGCAGCCATTGAGCGTGATATAACTGCTCAAGAGCAGTTGGAAGCTAGACGACGAGAACATGGAAATCCTTATTAGTTTCCAATACTGAAGGTTAGTATAATCCTTTATCAACCTTTAGTATACTTTCGGATGCCTTGACACTGTACTTTAAAGCCTTAAGTACAGACTCAGGAACAACAAAGGGAACAACGCATATATGACCTAGAAATTTCAAAAACGAAAATGAAACAGATAGTTAATAGGCCAGATGAAGCATGAAAAGACTCAGGAAATTAAATTCTACTAAGCTAAGTACCAGAAAGAAGTCAGAAATAAAGAAAACAAAGGAAACCCCCAAAGAATAACCCACTATGGAGATTCCCCAGTGGAGTCATAGATTCTTTTGTGAGGAAATTCCCCTATGGTTGTTGGTAGACCATAACATATTGGTGACTTCTTAAAGACCAACAAATTCCAAGAAAAGAAAAACAAAGAAGTATGTAACTACTTTGATCAAAACAACTAAATATTGGTAAAGAAAGAAATAAGAACTTACCCAAGGTCCAACGGTTGGTGTAGATCCAAATATGGAAACTCCTTCACTCCTTCTCAATTGCTCCTTCCTGAACCTGCATAACTTGCAAACACAAGACTACAAAAGAAGGTAGTTATCTGATAACTAACTCTAGTAAATTTGATCGAAAATAGAAAGATTTGCAACAACTAGTGTTCTAGATAGATATATATTCAAAAGAAAATGAATTACTCATAAAGAACAACAAAAATCAAAGGAATGAGCATCTTTCTTATTAAAACAACATATTGATGTATAGTTGTTACCTGCTCTATTGTGGCATCACTCCTTGAATGAACTCTAGGTCCCTCCACCCATGTTACTACACATATGGTAAACCTTTGAATTGGATGCATGAACAAACCCGAAGAAAATATAGGAATATCTCTTTGTCAAATAGAGGAGTGCATAGAAAGGGTCGGAAACAAGGGTTTCCAAGTCTGGGGACCAAAACAACAACAACAATTACAGAGGCTTGCAGACGAGGAAGGATTAACCAAACATTACTTTTCTTTAGGATTCATTCATTTATTCCCTTTCTCCTCATGGTCCATTCTCTATTTAAATCATCTCCAATCAGTTGGAGACGGTTGTGTAAAGGAAAAAGGATTTAGGAAACTAACCAAACCCATAACTCAACTCAATTATGAAAAAAACAAAATTAAGAATTTAATGACATGCACGTGACATTCCTTTGAGAAAATCACACATACACATGATGCATAATTGTTAGGGTGTGTACAAGTTCCAAAATATTGTTTTTTAGATAATCCATAGGAGGTATGGGGAAATGGTGTCTACAAGTGGGATAGGGACAAGGGAAACAAAGTCATCAATGCTTTAGTGGTGTCAATTGACACTATAACACTATACCTATTGGGAGAGTGTAGCCATGGACTATACCTATTGGGAGATTGTACAAATCTAGTTGGCTTCCAATTGGGTGATCCTTATACCCATGGTCATGTTTATGTCTTGGGACTAGATGGGTCCACTAGAA
The DNA here is from genome assembly GCA_009831015.1 of Picea engelmannii. NCBI lineage: Eukaryota > Viridiplantae > Streptophyta > Pinopsida > Pinales > Pinaceae > Picea > Picea engelmannii. The sequence goes on from ML791193.1 coordinate 380,044, forward strand.
GAATTACAATGAGCTATATCAAAGAAATTAGCTTTATGCAAGGATTATTTTGAGATAAGTCACTCCATAATCAAGGCAATCATGGGACCATTCCTAGACCTTTTTTTTTTACTGTTGAAATATTGTTGTATTGAAGAAACTTTCAAATTCTAGATATTCCAATTTCTATAGGAATTTATGTATCTATGTTGTAGTGGTTCAAAAGGGTCCTAAGAACAAGGAAATGTTGGGTTCTATAGATTTCTATTATAAATTGGGGTTTCCAACAATAGTACTAGGTTGGTCTTTCATGACACTAATAGATGAGGATCATTTGTACCCTTGTCCATACTACTTGATTCCTACATATGCAAAAGTAATCTCCCCTAGTTTTTTTCTCAATGTACTATAGTGGCAAACAAATGCAATATTTTTGTAAGGATGATCTCAGTTATGCCTTGGAATCTTCCAATATACCTGAGGGTACATGGAAGATCAAAATTGTGAATAAAGTATATACAATGCATTATTACTCATCATGTACCAATAGGGTGTATAAGGGCATCCAACCTAGTAACCCCACTTGCATTCCATCCATGTATGTTTCTCGCCCATAGTTTTACTCATTGAAACAAATGTCTATGTTTATAAGCACTAGAACACATCTCTAACCTTTAAAACAAACAAACAAACAAACTTTTAAAATTGGGTGCAAGTTGGCGCAATAAAGTGATCTAAAACCACTTGTAACATACTTATATATAAAAAATAGAGAATTAAGAGCAATATCTATGAAAAACCAAACTATATAAAGTAAATGAAATAAAAAAATAACATTGAACCTACAAAAGAAGTAACCATTCATTGATATTCCAACACATGAGTCATGTTCACATGCCACTTTTAAAGGGGGGGGATCTCCAAGTGAAATGTGCCCCAATACAATACAATGATAATCCTTGACTAAAGATTACATATATTTATAGCTCTATAAATAGTTTCTATCTACCCAAAATTCTAACCACTGGTGGCCCCTACATTAATTACTAGGACACATTCATTAATGAGTATCAATGATCTAACAAGCCTTACTTAATAAGGATGGACCTTTACTTTAATTAACCACATGCCAACTAACTAGTGGGCCTTATTCAAAGAGGATGGACACCATACATTAATTAAATCCTAACAACCTAAATACACATAACTATAGGGGTTAGGGTATGACCCTAACAATGTCTATCTAGGGCCATGTAAGAAACAATCATGATAATGGATTTTTTTAGTTTATGAACTTTTGGCACATTTTTGGGGGCCTTCCCATGCTTTTTTTGAGGTTTTGATGCCCAATGCTACAACACCCAACTTAGTATGCAAATTCTCTTTCCAACTAGTTAAAGGAGACCTACAAGAGAGCAACAAGAAAAATGTCATGGTCTTGACAAGGGTCCACTTTTGTTTTGGAAAACTCAACCTGGTTGAGATTAGCATGCACTTTCAACCATAACTTCATGTTTGGGTTAGGGATATTTAATATCACGGTTTTTTCTTCTTAGAATGTTTTGCATTATCATAAAATGTAGTTTCAACCTCTTATTATGGTTTTTTTGTGAATGAACGTAGTAGATACATATCTTCTTAGAGATATATCCATTATTCTAGCCATTGAATTTATACAATGTTTTTCATCATTCTTTCAATTAATAGTTTTTGGTTTTCAATTTATCTTTGTATTATTTTCTATGTTAATGTTATATTTCAATTCATTCTCAACATAATCATATAATAATATAAAACTCGTTACAATAAGCTATTCATATGTTTATACTCATTAAGCTATTCATATGTTTATACTCATTAGAGAGTATAAAACTCATTACAAAATCAATTTTACAACTAAATAATCTTTGAATTTGGAACCTTAATTAAATGTATTCCATCAAAATCATCTAAAACTTGTACATAGCATTGTATACAAATATGAGTAATAGCACATGAAGCATCATCATTAACAACAGATACATATTATCTAAATCAATGGTGTCACATTAACATGACTCGCATCTTAGAAATACTTATGTTAACTACATTAGTATAAGAAATAGGCTTACAAAGTTTTGAACCTAGGTGATCCTCATTTCAAGTGCTCCAATATTACTAATGAAATATATACAATAATGAACTTTATAATAAGTAAATGAATGTCAATGAAAAAATGGATTTAAATAATATTTATTTTGAAAATATATCTCAAGTTTCAAATCCTAAATGGACTTCTTTAATTGTGATTATCATAAAAAAAATTGATAAATTATGTACCTTACCAAACATTATAGTTTACTATTTAGATTACTAAATGATCTAGAATTTATATACAAATGTTACTATTATTTTTTTCATAATTTTATCAACATACATAATTTAAATAAAGATCATTTTCTCAAATAAAAATGTATAACATCATTATACATAATTATTTAGATTTCTCCATCATCCTTATCTTATAAGAAAATGAATATCACTTAAAATATCAACATTTTTAAGAAAATAAATATCACTCAAAACATTAACATTTTCAATATATTTATCTTGTAAGAAAATAAATATCACTCAAAACATCAACATCTTTATAAAATAAAATAAAAAAATAAATAAACATCAATCAAAACATTAACATCTTTATCCTTTAATAAAAGAATAAAATTCACTTAAAACATCAACCTCCCAAATTTTAAACACATAATTATTCAATAACACATATAATTTGACCCTCATTATCCATTTATCCATGGCATGCCTTCATCCATTATTCCTCTCAATGACCCACCTCTTCATATCTGGTTCAAAACATTCAAATTATAATATTCACATTTAAATGATTAAAGTGGTAAAAATAATTTTTTCAAGTGGATCCAACTTGGATATGACAACAAGTGGAAACTTTGTGGATCCAAGTTGGATATGACAACAAGAAGGGGAAAGTTTGTAATAAAGTAAAACTGCTTAATAATCATAGAGCTCACACTCTATGATATTTATTTTGTTAACGATATTTTTATGAAAGTGAAAGAAATATATATATATATATATATATATATATATATATATATATATATATATATATATATATAAGAACATGTGTATGAAACCTAATGGTTAGGAATATATGTTTCCATATAAGAGGTCACAATTTCAAATCGAGAGGGGGTAGGGTATGTATACTTCAGTAGATGTTACCAGTCAAATCGTTGGGCGGAGGGGGTCTCATACACCAATTTGGTGTCTGGCTTGGTCATGACCTTAAAAATAAATTATTATTATTATTATTATTATTATTATTATTATTATTATTATTATTATTATTATTATTATATCCATGTACTTTCATGTAAAAAGGATGGATATACATTTAATATACCCATGTGATTTCACATGAGGAGTTGTTGGACACACCTACCACACTTAGAGGGGGGGTGAATGAGTGTGGGGCTCTTTTTCCAAAACTTCCCTCTTTACATAAAACTCCTTAGTTAACATTCAACATTTATTCATTACCCATTATTGTCATTTATAACCAGTTAGATGTGAGCATATATCAGCAGCATATATCAGAAACACATATCATCAATAAGTCATCACCACAAGGAACACAAAGAACACAAGATGTATGTACAATTTTTTTTATTATGGACAACGATCTAGGGTTTATCAGCAACAACTGAATAGAGTACAACTCTACAAGAGCACCAACTCTATAATGCAAGACTCAGCTTACACCCTCAGCACCAACTGAGATGATGCAAATATCCTCAACAGATATCAATCTGTCAACAGGTATGCAACCTGTCAGTAGTGAAGCCCGCGTATGTACACGCCATGGCTCACTACATCTCGCGTGTGCACGCGGCCAGTGTATAATGCAACATGCATATGCTTCTGAGCAACTAGGGTTTTTATTTGCTTCACATGCTTAGATCCTCTGCAACCTGCAATCACTTTCTCTTCTGTTTTCCACTATCCAAACTGACCCACAGCTAGTCACAACATCTCCAAGCTCTCCAATAGCTTGCTCATGCTCAACAATAGATCAATATGAATGTTATCTCAAACATGTATAAGCATCTAGTATACCATAGCAATCATGTCACAACTGAATCACAAGAGTACTGGTCACTCCATCAACCAAATAAACCAAACTGAACCACATCACAGAAGCCATACCATGAATTCCCTAAGCATTCCCATCACATCAAACAATAGTATTCATCAAGAAAATAATGTAATCATACTAGTGTCTCAATGATATATCTGAGGCCATAGAATGTAGATCTAGAACCTTCCTAATCATCCAAGAGCTTGGCACCAGCTCAAACACAAGTCTTCACCATTTTATCCACCATATGCTCCATGTCTTCATACATCCCGCGTATACCTTAATGTATACGCACCCTAAGCATAGACAACCCGTGTATACCTCAGAAACTAGGGTTTTTGAAGTTCTGAGAATTTTTTCGTCAAGATCTATAACATTGCCAAAACTTTGATGCATCCATGATATCCTCCTCTTTCTCTATTCCTCATAATAGATCTCCAATCATGCTCAAGAGATCCACACCAATAATGCTCAAGAATCTCTCCATCAATACTCCAAAATATAATCTCACTAGAAGCTCTCCATTGATCCACAAAAAGGATGATCTACAAGAGACCATAGCTATCTTATTTATATTTTCATCTTCTAGGTCACTTAACCCATTTTTAGGTTACTTAACCCATTTCTAGGCCACTTAACCTATTTTCCATATTTTAGGGTTAACCACTTTCCATGAATAGAAAGTTCTCCAATACTTTATCATTTAAATATTCCTTCTTGATTGTGTCACTTCTCTTTATTATTTAAATAATCCATCTTGATTTTGTCACTTTACTTTATCATTTAAATAATGATTTCTTCTTTTCAAGAACTTTGACTTCTTTGACCTTGGGGGCTTCAAGCCTTCATATGGGGGTCCTCCAACTTCATAAGGCCATAACTCTCAAAACATGAGGAGTTATGTGACATTCCACATACCACAGGAAATGACATGACAAGCACTATCCATCTAGGATAGTTTCACCAACCACTTCATTGATCTTCATCTCATTATTCCACATACAAGCATGGGTCCACCAACCGTTCTTCTAGGATAACTCAATCCTTAAAGCGTCTTCCCGTGAGGGATTTCACCATAAGGGGACCACTTTGGAGTTCATCCATTTGTGCACCTTATCAATTATGATAAGATAGTAATGAGTTATATTTTCATCAAACAAATTATGTTATCATGTATCAATGACAACTCATTAATCCATCTTCATCTATGCATCATATCAATGATCCATCTTTATCAATTGGTTTCCACTTTGACATCTATCATTCTCATCAAGGACAATACATATACATTGTTCATCAATCATCAATCAATCAATTACTTGACATCAATCAATCA
>ML791193.1:406834-433856 GCA_009831015.1 Picea engelmannii
ATGTATATATATTTTAGTATATTTTTATGTTTTTACATGAATATATATATATATATATATATATATATATATATATATATATTAAAAAATCATATTTTTTAATATGTGAATATTCACCCACATTATGTATGTAAAAATGTATATATATTTTAGTATATTTTTATGCTTTTACATGAAAAATTAACAATGAAAATGTGTGAATGAAGAAAAATATATATATAATATATTCATACTCTTTTACATAAAAAAAAAAAAGATGGATATACATTTAATATACCCATGTGATTTCACATGAGGAGGAACCCAAATTGGGTTCAAGTAAACTATGAAATCACACTCAAATATCATTCAAAACTTGTATATATCTTTGTCATACGTATAAGATCTGTTTTTGTTTTATAGATATCAACATTTTTGTTATAACATTACACTCATAAAAACAAATATGTTAGTGATTATATTAGAGACATCAATGATATATAATGATATGTATTGTGGGAATTTTTAAACTTATGGTTGGTATCTTTGTAACGTATTAAAGTAATAAATTATTTAATAAAGATTTGTACAATTATGGATGGTTTAAATGAGTGTTGTAAAGTTTAAAAGTGGGCATAATTGGAATGGTGGTTAATAATCACCATGATGATATATTTGTTTCTTGTTCTAGGTAGTTCAATAATAAAATCTATGAAATGTTAGCCCACATTGTTGCAAGATCGATAGGGGTTGAGATGTCGTAAAAGGCTTCATAATTTCACCCTTGTTCCTTTGACATGTGCCACATTAGTCGCAAAGGTATATATACCTTTCTTCATGTCATCCAAAAGAAAGAATGCTTAAGTTATTCATATATTTTATGACAGCTAGAGTGACTTGCTAGGGAGATGAGTGAAATTCCTTTAACACGCTTGATTTTCAAGAAGAATTATGCACCAAAAAGATATTCCCTTTGTATTGTAATGTGTCATTTTTCCAAGTATAACCTATAAGAGGGTTTGGATCTTCATGTAGGTGTTGGAGAAGTTGAACAATCTTGGTGTTAGCTAGCCATTCCTAGCATACCTCTACTACTTAATCTAGCATCGATAAGGATAAAGCTAATAGGGTCCCTTCTTCCTCATACATCTGAGACAAGGCATCAACCACCACATTCTCCTTATTCTTATTGCAAATGATCTCATAATCATATCCTAACATCTTGGTGATTGACTTTTGTTGCTTTGGTGAAGAAAAATGTTGTTCCCAGAAGTAGTTCAAACTACAATGGTCTATATTGATCTGAAAATGATGCCCAACTAGGTAAGAGAATTGTGTATTGATTGCATGAAAGATGGCCATCATTTATATTTCATATATAGACTTTCCTAAAATTCTATCATGCAATTGTTTACTAGTGATGTAATATCCCAATTTTTACTCCTTGAAATATTTGTAATTAAAATTTTAAATACTTTGCATGGATAATTTATTTTCTACTACATTAACACCATGGGGTAGATATACCATGGTGCTGTGAATATTGTAAGTTTTTTTATTTTGCAGTTGATAAATAAAAAGATCAAGACCAACTAAGATTGAGCACCTATAGGGACTATGATACCACAAGAGGGGAAAGGTGAAGGGGTGTAAGGGGGCTTTATGCCTAAAAACATCTACCTTGTGATACCTTTAACCTTCACCCATTTCAAAATATGAGTTGCAAAGTTAAAAGAGGTTAAGAGGAGTGGAGGAAACAAATTCCTCAATCTAAGACACCATTTCCTAAAAACTATCAAGTTGTCTCCCCTACATTTTTGGAATTAGGAAAGAAGTTGAATTGGAATTATCTTGCTATCATGCATGCATCGAAAATTCAAATGGAAAGGAAGAGGTGGTTGGAAAAAAGGAAAAGAAGAGAGTTTTGGAGGTGAGAGGGGAGAGGGTATAAAAATTAAACCAAGTCCATGAGAGAAAAAACCAACCATGAAAGGAAGATTTTAGACTTAGAAAATATGCCAAGAAACCAAGGTGATTTTGCATAAGCTTGAGATATCATCCTAGACCTTTCTATGCACACATTAAATAGCATAGAAGGGAAGATTTTCTGAGTTACCGTGCAATATAGAATGAGGTACTCATTGTGTTGTGTGGGGTAGGTAATGTGGGTTCCTAAGAGCTTTTCTATCCTCAAGAACCTCAACAGTAAAATCACTTGGTTGGACATGTTTAGTTTGAAATTTAGAGTTTTGTTGTCCTACTTTTCCCTAGTAGTATCATAGCCCGATTAGGGGATGGTGTCTACAGAGATTATGATCCAGGTGGATATGGGTGGCCACCCACCTATTCCACTAGCTTGAAATACATTTTCCCACCTTAGCATTTTTTCTATAGTTTTTCGGGTCCTAAACTTCCAGGGTTGTTTTGAGGCCCTAAACGACATTTTTTTTACGTTTGGGTGCCCAAGTGATAATTAAAGGCTCTGGCATGCGATCAATTAGAATGTGTTCTTCTCGGCTAGACCTTTCCAATGAGCTATCGTAGGCCCCAAACATAGATTGAATGCAAACGTTACGCCCTCTGAAAGTTGACATATCAACTACCCCCATGAGGGCCCGCAATCCTTTTGGTGTTTCATCTTCCGAGGTTAGGGTTTTGGATTCTGTTTATGTTAAAAAGGAATTTGGAGCCTCGTTTTAAACATTTTATTCTTGCGAATGAGCGTAGACGTCACATCTCTTCTTAGATCAGATAAGTTGCCACCATTCTAGTGAGTTCATTCACTCTGTATTTACACAATTTCTGTACATTTATCTCATTAATAGAAATTGTGTATTATTGTATCTCTTTGTTTCTTGCAATATATTCGTGTATTTCTTTATTATATATCCACCTTCATTTCATTCCAAAAATAATCTGGATCAGTGGTATCAGATCAGGTTGCTCCTTGTTGTTTCTTAGTGCATGTCCCCGATGAGGTCAGGGTATAGAGAGTTGGGTCTCGATCTAGTTTATATTGAGGACAACTGCTCACATCGGCCCAACCGGCCTCCCATGGCAGAAGAAAGGAGAGACGAGGGAGTAGGAGATTCTATTCAGTTATTGTTCGAGGAAGCCCTCGCGCGACATAAGGACGAAATGATGGATAATTTTTCCCATATCCTTCAACGAATTCCAACAACATTATACGCATCTTCATGAAGCAACCACTTTGGAAGCATCGCCCCTTTCAAGGTACAAGTTAATTTTGATATTCTAGTGTTTGAAGCTCAGATAGATGTAGATGCTTTGGAAAAGTGGTTAAATATGATAGAAGGTTATTTCTCTGTCCATAATTGTTCTGATAGAGAAAAGATCACCTTTGCGCTCCTTAAGGATGTCCCCCATGTCAAATATTGGTGGGAAACTTACTGTGAGAAAAAATCGACAGAGGATTCTTGAATGTTTGAGGCTGAACCCACTTGGGATTTTTTTATGGATGCCATAAAGGAACAATATTATCTTGTTGGAAACTATGATGACCAGTACATGAGATGGACCATATTGCGTCAAGAGAAGGGCCAAACAATATCGAAGTTCACAAATACCTTTCATACCTTTCGCACTAAGATAGGTATTAAAGAATCTGAGCGGCATCTGTTTCTAAAATACCACGGGGCTTTACACAGGTACATCCAAACTGAAATAGAGTTTCTGAACATCTCATCACTAGGAGTCGCTTATCAATATGTTGTCAAAATCGAGCAGAAATTTAAGCAACGAAACAAGCAGGAGTTCGAGTCTGCAAATGTGCAACAACCAAAGTATGGTAAAGGAAACCCTAACTCAGAGAACAACCAAGCTCAAGAAAATCAGTACAAACCAAAGGAAAAGAAGGGTAACAGAAAGACGAAGAAGGACGTTAGAAAATGGTGTGATTTCCACGAAATCCCTTGGCACAACACCGATGAATGTTTCTCAAAACAATCATTGGTGGTCGAGATCAAAGAAAAAGAGTCGAGCCCTGACTCAAACGTTGATTCAGAAAAGAATAAAAAGTGATAGATCATGGACGAAAAACCTACTACTACCATCGCGACCACAACAATCCAACCAAAAGAACTAGAGGATCCCGAGGAGGGGGAGTGCCTCTTCCATTCACGGATGTGGGTGAAGGGAACCCCATTGCATTTCATTGTTGATAGTGGAAGCCAAAAGAACCTCATCTCACCAGAGGTCATCAAGCATTTGGGATTGTCGACATCACCACATCCGCAGCCATACAACATCGGGTGGCTTCACCAGGGTTGAGATCTCCACATTAGCCAACAATGTCACATGTCCTATAGCATCAAGCCCTTCAAAGATGAGGTATTGTGTGATGTTTCCCCACTGGAAGCCTGCAATATTCTATTAGGCCAACCGTATATGTGGAAGTGACACACTATTTATGAGTCTCGACCTCGTAGTTTCATTGTTTGTCTGGGGGGGTCAACTCTACAGGGTACCAGAGGTAGTTCTGACCATTGTCTCGCCAAAACAGTGTCGCGAAGTAGTCTCTCATACAACAAAGTTTATCTTCTTCGCAATCCGGTCAGAATGAAAACAGAAGGACACTACATCCTCGGCCCAAGACCTTTCTATCCAACAAAAGCAGTTCGACAAGATTATAGAATAGCACAAAGATATTCTTACTACACCTACGGATGTGCCTCCACATTGCCTAGTCAAGCAAAATTATAATAGAGCCCTTCATACTCTTCATGTTGCATCTTCATTGACAGATTCCTCCCACACTCAGGCAGATCATACAACTAGATTGGTTGAATGGATCCAACCCCTCCAACAACAGGTTCATGACAACCTTCAACAAGTTAAGAAGGACAATTTTTTTAGCAAGGAAAGCAACTCACCAAGGTTCAAATTCAGCAAAAGCTTACCCGGAAACTTGACGCAATGGAAACCATTGCCTCCTAAAGGGGGAGGAATGATCCAGGTGGATATCGGTGGCCACCCACCTATTCCACTGACTTGAAATACAGTTTTCCACCTTGGCATTTTTTCGGGTCCCAAATTTTCGGGGCCATTTTGAGGCCCTAAACGACATTTTGTTTACATTTGGGGGTTGAAGGATATAGCCTGGGCCCGGTCAAAATGTGTTCTTCTCGACTAAACCTTTCCAATGAACTATTATGTGCCCCAAACAAAAATCATATGCATACATTACTCCCTCAAGAAGTTGGCATATCAACTACCCCCATCGAGACCCGCAAACCTTTTGGCATTTTATCTTTCGGGGTTAGGGTTTTGGATTTTATTTATGTTAAAAAGGCCTTTGGAGCCTCATTGTAAACATCATCTTCGTGTGAATGAGCGCAGTTGTCACATCTCTTCTCATAGATAAGTTGTCACCATTCTAGCAAGTTCATTCACTCTGTATTTATACAGTTTCTGTACATTTCTCTCATTAATAGAAATTGTGTATTATTGTATCTCTGTGTTTCTTGCAATATATCTGTGTATTTCCTTATCTCCACCTTCATTTCGTTCCAAAAATAATCCGGATCAGATTACCTACGGTTAGGTGTAAATCGCATGCTTAGCTGGTTGTTTGATCTGCAAATTTTGAATAGATAAGTTTATCATTGCATATACATTTGGATTATGTAACTATATCATTGTGAAAATTCTAATTAGATGTGAAGTTGTTGTTGTTAATTTTAATTCCGCTCACTTGTCTGATTTAAATTACAGTCAAAGTATTGGCACTGTTGTGATTCTTCTAGTTGTGATTGTTGCTCCAATTCCCTCTAGGTCAAACAACTATGTAAACCAGATCCCTATAAATAGCTTCTTGATGCAATTTGTTGGCCCAAGAGATAACGATTGAGAAATAGAACCATCATTCATAGGAAGACATCGCACTGAAATCATAAAGGCTGGTCCATCCTTCAACATTACTTCTTGATCTTGCATTATTAAGAATCCCACACACAAACATTCTGAAGAATGGCAAGTGGACGTTAACATAATCTTCGATGAGCTTCATTGCAAATAAAGTTTCCTTCATAGTTGAAATAAATGTGTATGTTTCGTCGCCTTTCACCTGAATTTCCTTGGAGGCTTTAATTCACTTAATGCTAGTTTCAGAGTAGTCATTTCCATTCCAAACCCTCAGAGCTCTGTCTATTGAGGATACTTGATACAAACTCAGCTCTATTAAAGTATGGGAAATTTGTTTCTGAATGAAAGTCTTCATGATTTTTTTTTTTAGATTTTCAACCAATTAATCTCTCTTCAAAAGTTTTGAATTGATTTTTGTTGGGTTTTTAATTCAAATATTGGCACTTATTTAAATCTATCTGGTTGAGCACATATGTTAGCAGTCAAAGGTGCTATGAATATGGTGAACCCACCCACTCTAATATACAGTATAGTTAGAGAGAGATATTAAGTATTGACAAAGGGCCATTAATAGGAAATTGGGTTTATGATCAATTGATTGTCACATTTCATTTTCCTGTCAGTTGCCCAAGAAACTTTGCCATTCTACCTTGAGCCTCATCTATTTGCAAGGTTGTTTTCCTTCCAACAGTTTGGTATTATTTGATTTTGAAATGGGGAAGTTCCAGGTTCAAACCTAACTCTGTGTTTGTTAGGCACTCACGTTCACATTGTTTTTTGGGGAGATCCACATTGACCACTTACAAAAAAAATTATCATCATTGTCTATCCTCTTATAATGTCGCTCATAGAAATATCAGTAGCACAATAATCTTACTCTTTAATGAAGCAATCCTCATTGGTAAATAAAGATCCATCCTGAAAATATTATCCCAGCTGCTTCTTAATCAATGACTGGAATTATGGTTTCATGACCAACCTTTACTTCTGAGATATCATTTGTACATTCATGATATGTGTTATATATAAATTTTTGGATCCAAAGAGTAAGTCATCCATGATTGCAACAGAAGGACTTGCAGAGCAGTGTCAACTGTGGGGTAACAATAGTTAAGATTGCCAGGATCTAACCAAAAAGAAAGATGTAATTTGAGAGCTCATAAGGGAATGGATATCCAACATAAAAGGAACAACTGAATATTTGGATCAGAATTTACTCCATCACTTGTCTCCCTAGCCAGAAAAGAGGGCATGAAAGCAAATTTCGTCATTGCAACATTGGTTAGGAAACATGTTGAAATTCGGAATATCAACCCACTGTATCCAATAGATCCTACAACATGTACATTACTAGCTAATTATTTCTCCGAATATGTTGTGCATGCATTTTGAGAAATTACTGCAGAAGTTTTTATTTATTTTCATTAACAAATGTCTCCACTTTTAGATTCACTGCAAAACCCATTATCAAATATCTCACTACAGGAATAAGGTACAAGGAATAATTTGGTGGCAACAGAGATCCAGCCAGCACCGATATGAATATGTACCTGCTAAATGTGGACGACTGAAAATGTCTCTGTATGATTGATCTGATTAGAACAAGGCAATTCACCTGGTTCAATTCTTGTATTCTCTAAGGAAGCTATTACTGTATTTTTGTATGGCACCATACTTTGAAGAATAATAATTCCTACCAATTGAAATTTTGCTGTGTCTATTAACTAGGCAAACTTAACTTCAACATTTCCAATCAAGCACAAACCCCATTCTATAACTTATGGTGTCTAACCCTATTCGACAAAACATAATCAACTTGAAGAAGAATTTATAAAGGTTATTTTAGTTAAGTTTAAGATTTGGATAGATGTGTAAAATAGACTTGATTAGCTTCCTGGCATTCACAAATTGATGGTGGTAAGAAATGTGTAAGTGAAGAATTGAGAATCATCCAGAAATCACAATTCGGATATTTCACATTAAGAATGCTATCTGGTTGGATAAAAAACTGGACATGGATGCCTCTCATGTCCTTTTTAACTCTATATTAATATCTTGCTTTACTTTTGTTGTTCATGGACAGTAAGGTTTCCTACTAGTAAGTTTATCATGTAATTTTAATTATGCCTGATGAGTAGTGTTAATTTATTTATTGTCATTGAACCAGGAGTTGAGAATGACTATGTGGAGACATATGCCAAACTACTCTTTGACCCATATTAGAACAAAACAATTAAATTTGTTTTATCTTGACCTAGAAATTGTGATGAATTTTTGGTTGAACTCATTAGTTTCTTATTCTCTGCAAAGGCTAATCAGCCTATACAATACTCTGCTTCCATATTTATATTTTGTCTGTGTTAACTCTCTTTTTCCCATATAGAGACTCTTTGACGACACAACATTATAATATATTTCCCTGTCAACGTTTAATTCCATGCAGGCAGCTGGAAAAATAATGACGATTGTGTAATTATAAATCATGGGTTTATGACAAATGAAAATTAATGGGTGCCTTTCTTGCATAACATCATTCCAATACGCTAGCCATGGGCACAAAATTCTAGGATGAAAGTCTTAGTGAATTCTAGTACTATCACCCAATGGATTATGGCTTGTGTTTCCAGTATAAATATGGCAGTTCTGGTAAATGGTTCCCCTACGGATTTCTTTAAAAGCTATAGAGGGTTGTGGCAGGGATGTCCTATTTCTCCATTACTTTTCCTTTTAATAGTGGAATGTTTCAGCAGACAATTGAAGAGGGGAAATTTCATGGCATCAAAGTTGCCACTAAGACTATCATAACTCACTTATTTTTCATTAACGATGTGCTCATTTTAGGCATTGGAAAGTTTGAGGATTGGATGGATTTCCAATCTATATTAACAAATTTCTGTCTTGCTTCTGGTATGGATGTAAACTGCCATAAATCGTGTGTCCTTGCACAAAACATAGATTCAACTCTGAAGCAAAGGATGCCTGCAGCATTTAATATACAGTTTGTAAGTATTGATGAAGGAATGAAATATCTAGGTTTTTATATAAAACCAAATAATTACAGGGTGGCAGATTGGAAGTGGTTGATTCAAAAGGTGGAGAAGAGAATAGGGAACTGGACCTTCAGTTGGCTCCTCCTCTCTTTGGGAGGCAGACTAATTTTAACAAAATGTCTTACAGAGTCTTCTTGTCTACTGGCTAAGCCTTGTCAAGATTCCTTCCTCTATATTACATAGGATCCAACAGCTCATTGTTAACTTCATATGGAAGGGAGCTAGAAAATCTTCAGGATTCCACTTAGCAAATTGGCAAAAGATAGCTAGACCCAAGGACAATGGGGGATGGGATATTCAAAACCTATATTGGTTCGCACAATCACTATCTACCAAGTCATGTTGGAGGGCTCTTTTTGGTAAGGGTTTGTGGAATTTGATTTTAAAGAAGAAATACCTCAAAGGCATTGATTTGACTTCTTGGTTGCGCAAAGAAGAATATAAGTTCCCGGTGGCATCAATCATCTGGAAATATTTCATGGTTCATTGCCAATTATCAAACGGTGGTTTGCTTAGTCGATAGGGTGTGGCAAGCATATAATTATTGGGTTAGACCCCTTCATTGGATGCAATGCATCTTTTAGACTCTCAGATTCACTGATCCAACATCTTAATAATTTACACATTTTCTCTTTAGCACAGGCGGCTCTCCCCAATGCACCTGGCACACAACAAAGTTGGCTCGAGGTGGATCACCTTGGTATTTCGGAAGAGATGGCCATAGAATGGAACAACTATCAGACTATGCTTCGGAGTAGTGGAATTTCACTGAATAATTCAAGTGATAAGATTGTTTGGTCTTGGAACAGAGCTTTGGGTTATGTAACTGCTAGTTTAACATATCAATCCATAACTTATAAATTTCTCTCGGTTGGAAACAGATGGTGGTATAAGGCTATATGGTCAATTAATATTCCAGGAAAAATCATATGTTCCATGTGGCTCTGTCTGATGGACTGTATTCTTACTGGAGAAAATTATAGGAGACGTGGATGGATAGGACCTTCAATTTGCATTCTATGTCACGGGATGAAAAGACGACCTCACATATTTTCGTGCACTGTGAGATTTCACAAATCATTTGGCAAGACATACTTAGTTACATGAAGATTTCGAAAGCATGGGATTGTCTTACTTTAGATGAAAATATGTTCCAATGGTTTAATTCTTATCCAAAATTGAGGCATATACCTTTCATGGTTTTATGGGGTATTTGGAAATACAGAAATAAAATTTTATTTGAAATTTGGCCTAGACATGACTTTAGAACTGTCACAAATATACTTCTATCAATTAAAGAACATACAAGGAGAAGTGAAGATGATAAACTGGATTACATTCTTAATCCGGTCTTTTTTAATGACACTCCTATAGGTTTTTTCAATGGTGCAGTAGCTGGTGGTTTCTGTGGTATTGGTATTTATCTTAAACTAAGTGCAGTTCATTCCTTCAGAATCTATTTTGCAGGTGGTGAAGGCATTAATATGAAAGTTGAGGTTATGGGCAAGTTGATGGTTGTTGGAGATTCGAAAGCAGCTATTGATTGGATTGCAGGAAAATCAAAGTTGAATCTATTATATCTAAATTCATGGAAATCAAAGATCACGAGTTTAAAAGATACTTTCAATGGGGTCAAATTTATGCATGTGCACAGAAAATTCAACACTGAAGCAGATACACTCTCCAAACATGCTCTGAGTTGTTCTATCAGATGGTTATATTGTGAAGAATCTATAGAAGGATCTGTGGTCAATGCAGATCGTTTCTTACTATTCTAAAGTCAGAAGCACATAGTTAAACATTAAGAACCAAATGTTATTGTTTTTGTATATGGCATGTATCTGTCATCCTTTCTCTAACAAGTACTATTTAGTTGGATCTTTTTATTTTTTGAGGGAAGTACTATGATAGATATACAGAAATATGGATAGATAAAGTTCCAACTTATTGAACTGTTAAGAGTTCTACAATTTACAGATCCATATGTAATAGAAAGTGTCTCTTGATTCCTAATAGAATAACAGTGAAACTGTTTTTTTTTGCGTGAAAAAAATAAAAATAAAACTAAGAGTATAGTATACATAGATTCCTTTAAGGCATGAAGGATGTGCTTTATGACATTGTTATAGGAGAGATATCTCTAACCTACGACGAGGGTGAAATCATAATATATCAAAAATCAGAGATAACACTTTATCTTTATCCTAGTGTATCCTACAATATATTTGGAAATAACTACTTAGGTAGTTAGAGGACTTATTTGATGATCAAACAATTGGATAGAAGATTATTGGGCTATCCTCTCTCTAATATTCTTTCTCCTCCATGGGCTTCTCAACCTGCACACAAAGAACAAGACCTTCATCAAACATATATGGTAGTTAAATTGAATTATGCAATAACTAAGTAACTAACTAACTAACTCAATTTAGGAGAATTAGAATCAAAACTAGAAACTTGAAATTAAACATATGCATGAAAGGAGACATTATCTCGGGGGGGAGAAGAGAGATCTCTATTTTATAAATGGAAACAACAATACAAATAAAGTACACATGTCTTCTACTGCCATCACCACCTGTAACCACTATTTGGATTCCTCCTTCCCTAGGCCACCCAAGATTGCTCGATCTCTAGTTTTCTTCCCTGCTCGAAGAAGAAAAAGACAAGGATACATGAGATATCTTTCTTGGAAAGTGGGAGATGGAAGATGTTGAGAATGGAATAAATCAAGGAGATTATGGTGATAAAAACCTTGGGGAAATAGCTCTAATTGCTTGGGATAAAATGATAACTTTGATATCACATGAGTAGTGTGTAAAGTTTCCTCCTTTGAGGTCTTATTTATACCATTTCAAGATGGTTAAGACCATTTCGCACGAGAATTAGAAATTTATGAAACTAATTTTCCTATAAACTATGCACTTGAGAATGCACTCGCATCTTTCCTTAAGTAAACTGGTGAATACTCATCGTCTTTGTGAAGGAAACTAGCGAGTACTCACCCTCTTTGTGAAGGAAACTAGCGAGTACATGCAAATGAGGCTCATTTTGCAAAGTTATGGATGGAAACAGTCAACCAAATTCAGGTAGAGGATATATTAGGGCTAGTAGAGTGCATCTTAGCTAAATCAAGGTGCCTAAAGATGTTATAAAAGATTTCCCCTAATGTGTGAGGTTAGAATGGAAATTGATTGTTGAATTACATTATAATGTGGTGGAGGAAGATACTGAGTGGGGTCAGGTGGAGTTATCCAAACATTGGATCAGGGAAGCACCTGCAACAAAAGATAAGGTATGATATGACTCTCTTCTCGATGCAAGCATACCAATGCTCATGTGTGAATAAGCATGGCTGCCAAATCAAATACACTGCAGATCCATGAATAATATAAAGAAGTCATGAGCATGGCCACAACAAAATACAAAGTGGATCCATGTACATATAAAAGTAGCAAGCATGGCCATGAAAGAGATACGCAATCGATCTATGTCAAATAGATCATAGCCACAAATAGATACATAGTGGAGCTATGTCTCAATATACATTAGAAGGATAACTAGAGAAATAAAATGGACAATTGATCCTCCTGAAGGTACCAATGTCATATATGTGAGTGTGCAATCTTGCACAACTTGAGAAACAAAATGAGAGGATTCTACTTATGGCCCAAGGCCTTCAAATCTAAACCCATCAAAGGTATCAGTCTACACCATGTGAATAAATGATCCAATGTTGAACATGAGAGACAATGTTTTATTACTATTCATTGATGTATATCATTAACAAATGTGAGATAACCCACCAATAATGATAATTTGAATCAAGGTACCTAGTAAATTATAGCAAGTGTGAATATAGGTATTGAGGTTGAACATTTGTAGAATCGGTCGATCAGAGAACATTAATGTATTCCCACTATCAATAGCGAAGGAATATGTCGTTGATGAATGCAAGCCCCAAGGTATTAATAATTCTCCAAATCCCATTCCCAGAGAAAATGTGTCAAAATCGATGGAAAGATATCTGTTTGAAGGAGGGCATTAAGGCACCCCCCATCATCCAACACAAATGAAAAGAAGGATAATCGTTTGGAAGGACTCAGACAAAAAATGTAAGGACATGTCACCGAGTATGTATTTGGCATGCACCAGAAGGAATGGCACATGGCAGGGACCCTTTGGGCAACAATGAATAATGAAAATTGCTAACAAAGGTGAGGAATTCCTGCACCAATGATGAAAATGGAACCCAAGGTACTGCAAAATTCCCATTGTGTGAATAAAGGTCTTCACGTTGAACACAAAGAAATCACCCAGTCAATGGCCATTGATGAATGTCATATGTTGAGTGCAAGGTAACCCGTCAATGATGAAAATAGGCCCAAGGTGCTACTCTAGGTCAAATCTCATAACAATGTGGCATATTCAATAAGAGTTGACCCGCTAGCAAGAAGTCAATGGAGACCTTCCATACTTGCACGAGTATATAACAAAGATATTGATGATATTGAAACAAATTTTGGAAACTAGGAAGGTCGAAATGGATGGTCAAGAGACAATCGATAAATGATTGACAAAGGATAAAGCATCCCTTGAACACAATCATGAAACAATGGTGACTTGGGGAAACATTTGACAAAAGTGGAACAATGATATAAGTTTGTGACGCAGAAGGCATCAAATAACTCTCCATAATGACTAGAAGATTAACGAGTCGAAGGAGTAATAAAACTCAAAAATCAAGGTTTGGATTCTTAAGGCCATACTAAACCCAACTTGATGAGTGACAGACTCAAAACATGTTTCTTTGTTCAAGGGAGACATGACTCAAGAAAATTTCCAAAAAAAACATAGATATTAATTCTTTTCCCCCTCTCTCTTTTTATAATGTTTGATTTATTTTTGTCTTTTTCATATTATTAAAGCCTGAAAAAGAACACAAAAAATTATATGTTACAGTGGAGGAAACGAGTGTCATAGGCAAGAAAATTAGTTCCAAGCACAAGGAATATACCTATGCAATGTGAAAGCAGGTTGTGCATGATATGAACACTCTTGGGAATGTTTCCTTCAGGGGTACAAAGTTTTGGGTTACAAAGGAAACTGGCTTAAGAGAATTCAAGTAGTGAGTAGCAAAATGAAAATTAAAACAAGCTTTAGGCTCAAAAACACGAGCAACAACATGTAATGCATTCAATACAACTCAAAACTTAAAAACAATGTGGGAGCTCTGTAGGTATTGGCCAGAAGAAGACTGAGAAGAAGTCATATGGCTTTGATGCAAAGTCATGGAGGGACTAAGAGGGATTATGAGCCTAGGAAAATAATCAACATGGGCACCAAACTACAATAAAGGTTTTAACTAGGGCACCCATGAATGGTAGGCTCTACCATGCAATTTACAACACTTTTTAAATGGAAAGAAGGCTTCATGTCGCGACTTGGTGGGGTCGAACTTAAGGGAAAAAAGGACTAGGAGACTATTAATGTATAATGCAAGTTGGAAAGCCTATCCTACATGGTATTTTTGAGATCCTTACATGTCAACATGGACCAATATTTTATGAAAAAAACTCATAAAGGCATGATACTTTTGTCACAACTGCAAGAAATCGACCAAAAAAACCTAGCAATGACACTTTTTAAGCATTAGTCTTGACAAATTTTAACAATAAATGTCAAAATAGGAATCTTAGACTATGCAAAAGTGGGTAAAGAGTGATTAAATAGGTGAAAAGGTGATTTTTTACCAATTCATTTGATCCAGATGTATGTCGGTGGCCTCCCACCTATTCCAACTAGCTCATTTTGGCAGTTTTCCAGTTCAGTAGTTTTTTCCTAGTTTTATGGTCCCTGACTTCTCGGGCCATTTTGAGGCCCTAAACAACGATTTTAGGGATCACTCCAATTCAAACGTGTAGGGATTGCCATAGATAACATGTGTATTCCTCGGATAAACCTTTCCAACGAGCTATCGTGCACCTAAAATGGAGATTGTATGAAAAAGTTACGACCCCGGGAAGTTGATGTACTAACTTACCCAAACGGGGCCCACATGACTTTTGGCGCTTCATCTCCTAGGGTTAGGGTATTGGATGTCTAGGGTTTTTGACATTCTTGTTTATTGTAAAAATTCCTTGAGAGCCTCATTGTAATCATCTTCTTGTGAATGAGCGCAACAATCACATCTCTTCTCAAAGATAAGTCGCCACCATTCTAGCAAGCTTGTTTTCCATTGCATTTTACAGTTTCAGCTTATTTCCTTATAATTGAATAGAAACCAATTTTATTGTATATCTGTTATTTTGTGTTAAGCATATTTTGGTAATAATCTGTATTCAGTTTTTTTTGCTCATAAAATCTGGATCAATGGTATCAGATCGGTCTTCTCCTTGTCGTTCTTAATGCATGTCCCCAACAAGGTCAGGGTACAAAGAATTGGGTCTCGAGCTTGTTTCTCTTGAGGAAAAAATCTCTCGCATGACCAAGCAACCTCTCGTGGCGAGAGAAACAAAATACGATGGGATAGGAGATCCCTTCAAAATGTTGCTCGAGGAATCCCTCATGCAACAGAGGAACGAGATGATGAATAGTTTTGCGCAAATCCTTCGGCGGCTACCAACAGGTGATGCATCTTCCTCAAATGGAGGTGCCACCCCCTTCAAGGTGCAAATCAACTTTGATATTCCTATATTTGAAGGTCATATAGACACAAATGTTGTAGCCAAATGGTTGAATCTGCTAGAAGGGTATTTCTCTGTCCATAACTTCTTGAATAGAGAAAAGATTACTTTTGCGGTCCTCAAAGTCGTTCCCCATGTCAAAGGTTGGTGGGAAACTTTCTGTGAGCAGAAGGAATCAAAGGAAACCTCATTATTTACAGTCGTGGTCACCTGGGAGTCCTTCAAGAATGTTATTAAGGAATAATACTACCATGTTGGAAGTTATGACGACCTATATACAAAATGGACCACACTACGGCAAGAAAGAGACCAAGCAGTGCCCGAGTTCACAAATATCTTCCATACCTTGCGCACCAAGCTGGGTATCAAATATTTTGAGAGACATCTGGTGCTCAAGTATCACAGTGGTCTGCATAGATACATCTGAGCCTAAATGGAGTTTCTAGACATCTCATCCTTGGGCGCGACCTATCGATATCTCATTAAAATCGAGTAGAAGCTCAAACAAAATACGCAGCAATTTGGGCTTGGGAACCCCTCATAGAAAAATTCAGAAAAGGGAGGCCCCAACCCGTAGAACAAAGGATAGAGAAAATAAGGACTGCCTCAGGACAACCAGTCTAGGCCACAAGCAAATAAGGACACTGGAAAGACAAAGAAAGATACCGGGAAGTGGTTAAGAGCCGCTATCATAACACTATTGATTGCCGCTCAAAGTAGTCACTAGTGGCTGAGATGAAAGTCTCTTAATCAGATGAGGGTTCTGACTCTGAGACAAAACTAGAAAGGGGGATGAATCATTGATGCAGAACCCAATGCTACCATTTTTACCACCAAGCTCAAGCCCTGAACTAGAGAAGCCATATGAAGGCGAGTGCATTTTTCATTCACAGATGTGGGTGAAGGGTACCTCGCTGCACTTCATCGTTGATAGTGGTAGCCAGAAGAACCTCATCTTAGCAGAGGTTATCAAGTGACTCACCCTATCTAAAATTCCACACCCGCAGCCCTACACCATCGAATGGCTCCGCCAAGGAAGCGACATCCGCGTCAGCCAACAATGTCGCATGTCATACGACATCAAGCCCTTCAAAGATGAGGTATTGTGTGACGTTTCCCCTCTCGAATTTTGTAATGTTATTTTGGGCCAACCATATTTATGGAAACGCCATGTTGTATATGAGTCTAGGCCTCACAGTGTTATTATTACTTTGAACAAGAAATTGTACATGATACCGGAGGCAATCCAACCTAGTGTTATTTCCTTGATCTTTGTCAAGAAATGCAGGAAGGTCATCTCTCAGACGGGGAAGTTTTTCTTCTTCGTGATTCACTCTCAGAATGAGAGAAAGATCACAGCCACATCCAGGGTCTTTGCGGTCGACCTCTCCACACAACAAAAGCAAGTGGATAAGGTCATGGAATCATACTCAGATATCTTATCCTCACCTATCGGGATACCTCTGCACTATTAGGTTAAGTACCCCATCGATCTGACCCCCGACGCATTGCTTCCCAATGCGCCAGTCTACGGCCACTCTTTGTTAGAGAATGAGGAGATCATATCAGTTAGAGAAGACAAGGGGCACATATGTCCCATCTCATCACCTTGCGGGAGCCCAATCGTGTTGGTACAGAATAAATATGGAACCTAGTGACTTTTCATTGATTATTGGGCCTTGAATAAAATCACAGTTAGAAACCAGTACCTGATTCCCTGAATCGATGACGTCCTTGATCAACTCACAGGGGAAAAATACTTCAGTAATATTGATCTGAAGTATGGCTACCACCAGGTCTCGATAGAACAGATAGATGTATGCAATACCACCTTCAAGTCAAAGGAAGGTCTTTTTGAATGGTTGGGCATGCCCTTTGGCTTGACAAATTCTCCAGCCACTTTCATGAGGAAGATGGACAATATCTTGTGACCATTCACTAATAATTTTGTAGTGGTGTATCTGGATGACATTCTCATTTACAACAAGAATTGGGCAAAACACTTGTTGGACACACCTACCACACTTAGAGGGGGGGTGAATGAGTGTGGGGCTCTTTTTCCCAAAACTTCCCTCTTACACAAAAATCATTAGTTAGCATTGAACTTTTACTCATTACTCATTGTTGTCATTTATAACCAATTAGATGTGAACACATATCAGCAACATATATCAACAATATATCATCAACAATTCATCACCATAAGGAACACAAAGAATATAAGATGTATGTACAATTTTTCTTTTTATTATGGACAACAATCTAGGGGTTTATCAGCAACAATTGAATAGAGTACAACTCTACAAGAGCACCAACTCTATAATGCAAGACTCAGCTTACACCCTCAGCACCAACTGAGATGAGGCAACAATCCTCAACATATATCAATCTGTCAACAGGTACGCGACCTGTCAGTAGTGCATCCAGTGTGTGCACGTGCCCTGGCTCACTACATCCTGCATATGCACACAGCCAGTGTATACAACAACCTGCGCATACATTATGAGTTGTTAGGGTTTGTCTTTCAAGATCAACTCAGATTCTCTACAATCAATATATCAGTCTCTTTTGTCTCTAACTGTCCAATCTGACCACCAACGAGTCACAACACATCCAAGCTCTCTAGGATCTTTCTCATGCTCCACAACAAATCAATATGAATGTTATCTCAATCATGTATAAACAACTAGTATACCATAGCAATCATGTCACCACTGAATCACAAGAGTATTGATCACTCCATCAACCAAATCATCCAAACTAAACCATATCATAGAATCCATACCAAGAATTCCCTAAGGATTCACAACACATCAAACAATAGTATCCATCAAGACAATAATGTAACCATACCAGTGTCTCAGTGATAGATCTGAGGCCATAGAATGCAGATCTGGAACCTGCCTCATCATCTAAGAGCTTGGCACCAACTCAAACACAAGTCTTCACCATTCTATCCACTATACACTCCCTGTCCTCATACAACCTACGTACATACTCACCCTATGCACAACCATCCCGCGTATACCTCAATGTATATGCACCCTATACACAGACAACCCACGTATGCATCAGAAACTAGGGTTTCTGAAGTTCCGAGAATTTTGTCGTCAAGATCTCCGATATTGCCAAAACTTTGATGTGTCCATGAGATCCTCCTATCACTCTCTTCCTCATAATAGATCTTCAATCATGCTCAAGAGATCCACACCAATAAGAATCTCTCCATCCATACTCCAAAATATATTCTCACAAGAAGCTCTCCATTGATCCATACAAAGGATGATTTACAAGAGACCATTGCTATCTTATTTATACTTTCATCCTCTAGGTCACTTAACCCATTTTTAGGTCACTTAACCCATTTCTAGGTCACTTAACCTATTTTCCTTATTTTAGGGTTAACCATTTTCCATAAATAGAAAATTCTCCAATATTTATCATTTAAATATTCCTTCTTGATTTTGTCACTTCTCTTTATTATTTAAATAATGATTTCTTCTTTTGGGTCACTTTGACTTCTTTGACCTTGGGGGCTTCAAGCCTTCATATGGGGGTCCTTCAACTTCGTAGAGCCATAACTATCAAATCGTGAGGAGTTATGTGACATTCCACATACCACCGGAATGGCATGACAAGCACTATCCATCTAGGATAGTTTCATCAACAATTTCTTTGATATTCATCTCATTATTCCACATACAAGCATGGGTTCTCTCAACCACAACTCAACCACAAAGCGTCTTCCCATGAGGGATTTCACCATAAGGGGACCACTTTGGAGTTCATCCATTTGTGCACCTTATCAATCATGATAAGACAATAATGATTCATCTTTTCATCAAACAAACTATGCATCATCATGTATCAATGACAACTCATTGATCCATCTTCATCTATGCATCATATCAATGATCCATCTTTATCAATTGGTTTCCACTTTGACATCTATCATTCTCATCAAGGAAAATACATATACATTTTTCATCAACAATCAATGGAATCAATCAATCAAACCATTTTCATCAATGACACATGATCCAACAGTCTCCCAAGTAATCAAACCTTTGGCATCAATGACAACATGATCCAGCAACACTTGCAGCATATTCAGTAGGTTATGCACACCTTGCGGTAGCACAAGCTATACACCAACTTGGAAAAATTCTCCTTCAACATGGACAAGGTCCATTACCTGGGCTACATCATTGATCAACATGGTGTACATCCGTGACAAGCCAGCCCCAACCACACTCACTAAGCTTCAGAGCTTCTTAGGCCTTGCCAATTTATACCGCAGGTGCATGTTGGGAGTCTCCCATATTGCATGGCCCCCAATCCAAGTAACCAGGGGTGGTGGTAAGGAGAAATTTGTGTGGGGTCAGTCCCAACAACAAGAATTCGATGATTTGAAGCAGTGCTTGTTCTCAACCCCGGTACTTTCACCATCGGACCTGCAACAACCCTTTAAGATCGAGACAGATACTTTAGACTATGTTGTGGGCGTCGTTCTCACTCATCACAGCCACCCCGTGGCCTATCATAGTGAGACACTATCAGATGTTGTTTGTAAGTACCCTACTTACGAAAAATAAATGTACTCCATTGTGCAAGCCTTTCGTCAATGGAGATATTACATTCTTGGGAAGGAGACAGACATCCACACTAATCATTATCCATTGCAGTTCATGTAGACACAAGGAAAATTGCAGAATGACCACCATCAGAAGTGTTCCACATACTTGCAGCAATTCCACCTCAACATCAAGTATAAAAAAGGAAGCACCAACCGCGTCGTTGATTGCCTCAACAGACCGCCAGTCATGGAACTCACCACGGTGCTAGACTCTTGCGGCCATGAGACCTCTGGATGGCCCCAACTCTATGAGACAGACCTAGACTTCACCACCACCTACCAAATGTTGGGCACAAACGCAGTTGTCACTAATTTCCATCTTCAGGATGGGTTGTTGTGTCGTCTAGGCCATATCTGTGTTCCATCAAGTGAGTGAGTGAAGTTGATCTATGAATCCCACTATAGTGGGGTGGCAGGACACTTTGGCGTCGAAAAGACAGTGGTAATGTTTTAGAAACATTTATACTGGATGAAACTTCGACAGGAGGTCAGCATGTATATCAGGTCCTGCACTTCCTGTGTTATTGCCAAACCGACCACTAAGAAACAGGTCCTGTACACCCCTCTGCCTACTCCTAACATGCCATGGGAATCCATCTCCATGGACTACATGTCAGGCCTCTCGTCCACCGAGTGGGTAAATGACTTTGTTTTTGTGGTTGTTGATCGCTTTTCAAATATGGTGATTATGGCCGCCTATAAGAAGAGCATCATAGCACAGGACACTGCCAAGCTCTTCTTTGAATGAGTCTGGGTACATTTTGGAATCCCACAAACCATTGTCTTAGATCGGGACAGTCGATTTCTCAGCACATTCTGGTTGAGCCTCTGGTCACTATTGGACACCAAGCTCAACAAATCCATGACCTTCCACCCCCAGACAGATGGCCAAACCAAGGTCATAAATTGAATGAGCATGCATATCCTGCGCATGTATAATTCCAAGAACCCTCGCACATGGGATGAGAGTCTTCCCTATGTCCAACATAGCTACAATCGAGACTTGCATAGCTCAACTGGCCACAGCCCCTTTCAGGTGGGGTTGGGATTCCAACCATTGGGTCCCATATGTGTTTCACTACCCCTTGTGGTCACCTCGACTGACTCATCTCCTGCTCTAATTGAAGCTAAAAAATCCACCTGGTTCATGGATCAGATCCAGCACATCTGTCAGCGGGTTCAGGATATCCTACAGAAGTCCAATGACAAGTACAAGCAGTGCCATGATCAACACCGAGTTCCACATAAGTTTCAGGTGGGAGAAAATTTTTGGTTGCATTTGCAGAAAGAACGCCTTACCGGACCCCATCAAAAGATTCGCCCACTCCATTATGGGTCGTACACCATCACCAAGGTTGTGGGTGATAATTCTTTTGAGCTCAACAATCCTCCTTTCCTTGGCCTACACCCAGTGTTCAATGTGGATCTCCTTCAACCTTATTTCCAACCATTATTGGACACATCATAGATAACAGAACAACTGACACCAACAGAGCTCAACCCCGGATGCATACAATAGGCATCCAATGATCATATTGTGGACAAACAAGTCAAGGGAAATTGCCAACAAAGGATCCAACTTTATCGAGTTGTCAAAGCAAGGCATCTCCTGCACCAAGGAAAGTGGCTCACTTGGGGCTAAATTCAGAAAAAAATTCCTCATCTAATGTGGGCACTCAACGAAATGGAGACCATTTCTTCTTAAGGGGGAAGGATTGATCCAGATGGATGTCGGTGGCCTCCCACCTATTCCAACTGGCTCATTTTGGTAGTTTTCCAACTGGCTTATTTTGGAATTTTTGCAAGAGGATGATTGAAATCATTCCTGTTCCACTCATGGGGTGTGATTATATGGACTTAATTTCACCCTGAAAGAGGAAAAGGTGTGAATACTCACTCTTGTCCTCAAGGAAATGAGTGAGTGAACCTAAAAATGTGAAAATGTAGCTTCTAACTTGCTCAAAACTATTGAAAATTTGAAGATGTCTATCACTTGGAGAGAAAGGGAACATGAGGAGGTGGACTCCTTGGTGATGATCTGGAGGTGATAAATTTTCTCCGTGCTTGTGGCTTGCTCATTTTTTTTTTCGAAATCTAAACAAGCAGGTTGAAAAACAACTACTTCAACTATTGATAGGGTATTGGGACCTTGATCAAGATTAATTCATGATTGACGATGAGCCTCTAAATATAGAATTTGAAGACATGTACTTCATCACATACATATCCCAACATGGTGCATCGATCAACCTAAAAGGAGGAGGCCATGGTAGAGGCACTTTGACTATACAATAGTACATCAATGATTATTTCTCTGCGAGAAATAAGAAGATGAGTTCTCAAGTTACCATCAACAACATTGAGATTTTAAGTCTCAATATAATTTTACTTGTGATATATTGGATGGCCAGATCCACGATGAAAAACTTATCCTCACACCCACATCTATACCACAGGATAGAGTGTCTACGACCCACAATATTTGACTGGTATACAGAGTTTCTAAAAACCAATAAATCCCATCTAACAGAGTGCAAGATGGTATGGAAAAAGAACTTTTGTTACATAATCATATTATGCACATTCTTCTTGGAGAAGGTTCCATCTATGCATTCATGCATTTATCTACCCCTATCTAGGATACAATATCCTAGGGTGGTCAAATGGGCAAATCTTATGCACAGGATCGGGGGTGTATGAGTGACCAGTGGGTTTGATGGTGACTTCTTTGATTGGTGGTCTCACCAAATCATTGCCATCAATGACTACCCATATGCTGGAAAAAAATTCTAAAGAGATCTAGACTTAAGACTCCCCAATGATGCTACTTGGGGTGACATCAGTAAGTACCAATGTTCTTAAATTTTAAAATATTTATTTTTTTAGAATTTTTTAAATGTTAGGATCAAAAAGAGGAAAATAATTATGGTGTGAAGCATAACTAACAAAAGGTTCTAGTGACACAAATGTTGGACCGATCTGGCCTTAAGGCTATCCACGACATAGGCACAGGGGTAGACATGGGGACCAACCTATGGGAGAGACAAAGAGGGTGTTGCACTCTATACATAGGAACCCGGAGAGCTTGACTCGGTGCGTTCACATAGCACGGATCAAGAACCTTCTTGAGCACACTTAGCATCAAGTGGTTGGAGTTACACGATCTTGGGTGTGACTATTCTGATGGGGGGGAAACACCATGGTTTTCTACCACGATACCCATGTTGGGACAGGTCCAAATGCCTAGATATTATTATTGTGATTGGCCTTATACATATTTATTATCAGGGGCTAGGATTCCCAATTTTGTAAAATATGCTCCACATTTTTGTACTTGATGATATATTAATATATACATACTTTTTTGGCCTTACTTATATTCACAATATGATTTACTTGTTTTCCATGAGATATGTACATGCATGATTTGGTTTAGTTAATGTGATAGATGCCAATATAACACATAATTAGATAATGTGTCATATAAATTATTAAAACTTCTTGGAACATGCACACAAGTAATAAACTCAAAATATCATTCGAGAAGTTGCACCTGTAAAAACGTCTAGAGAAGCGTAGGATCACAAACTCTGCACATGTCATTCAATTGTGACACTGCTAGTTATGAATACAAGTGAACTACTAGATGATAAATTCTATGTGAATTGGCTTCTATTAGAATTTCAATTGCTGTACTATACTTGATCACATTATTGGTCATCGGATTGAGGCAAGAAACTCCTGAAGACACAAGTTGGCATGTGGGAGAATAGATCACCCAAGCAATGGAAGAAAGGTTCCAGGTGCGACTGCTAGAATCATCCTTGAATCCCATAAACACAGGTGATTCCAAAAACATCTACCAACCAAGCACAAATCATGATAAGGAAATACCAAAAATATTAAAACTAAACTAACTAACATTATCCTAATTATATACAACAATTACAAGAGGAGACACTCATGCATTTCCACCTAAGCATAGTTCCTCTTTAGATAGAGCTAATTGCAAGGCTCAAGAAGCATGTTCCCTTCATAATCAACTAACTCATAAGATCATTTTTCAAGGTAATTAAGCCTTTCAATGTAAGAACCATACCACATGGGGTTGAATTTTTCTACCCCCAAGGCATCCTTGTCCTAATCGTATATCAGGACCAAATATCCTTTCGAGAAGAGTCAAGGGTAGACAGACTTATCATACTAAGACCTGACACATTTCTTATGTTCTTCATTCACCATGGATACATCTCTACATTTCTCATAGAGTTGTTTTAGGTGAACTAAGCACTCCTCGAGGCAAGTGGTGTCAAGTGGGATATCAATAGCTAACTTCAAAGAAGGTATTTCACATTCAATAGGAACAACGCTTCCACCCCATGAACAAGTTGGAAAGGTGTAAAACCCATGAAAATTTTAACAGTTTTTTGGTAGGCCCATAGGGCCGAGAAAATTATCACGTGCCAATTTTTCTTAATCACATTAACAATCCAATAAATAATGGTATTTAAGCACTTATTCATTTCCTCAACCTTATCATTTTCCTATGTATAATAAGGTGATGAGTGTCCCTGGTGGAACCCCAACTTGGTTGCTAACTAAGACATCATATTTTTTTGAAAATGACTTCCATGATCAGTGACAATATCCCTAGGCACACTGAATCTCGCTATAACTTGATTGATTATGAACAATGAAACCATCTCACCATCATTAAAGAATGTTGGCATGACCTCAACCCACTTATTAAAGTAGTCTAAAACCACGATGATATACTTGTTCCCCCTAGTCGAAGCTAGGTGATAGGTCATAAAATCAACCCCCCACTTCATGAAAGGGTCAATGATGATAATGGGAAAAAGAGGAGAAGGATGCATGTGCATCTTCCTCGTAAACACTTGGCATTGATGGCACTTCTTGATTTATTATACACAATATTTGAAAATTGACGTCCAGAAGTACCCAGTGCATGGTATCATTTGTTTTGTTTCCAACTCTGATAGGTGAGCACCATAGGTTCCACTATGGAAATAATTTAAAATTTTCTTCATATCCTTGTGAATCAAATAGTGTCACAAGATAGAATCCACCCCTCAACAATACAAAGTGTCACTGATTAATGAGGTAATACTTAGCATGGAAATGCACATGACGTCGCTCATCTTGTGAAAATTTTGGAATTATGGAGATAGACAAGTATATCCCCATACCAAGGATCACTTAAGGAAATGAGGAATATATGCTCATCCAAGAATGAGTCAACTTCAAGCTTATCCTGAGCCTCTTATGAAAACTCCAACATCAACTCAGAAAAAACCAAAAATTTATTTGACCTTGTCGAAGAAAAATCAAGATTGGATTCTTCTACAATCATAATCCACTTGTTGTATTTTCCCCCTCTGACACTCTGGGTCAAGACAAACTAGAAGGGATTAATCTCCATGATGACCATGGTTTTCCTAACTAGAATGTAATGTCAAAGTCGTTGAACAACATGGACTACCACTGAGGCCAATTTTTCAACATGTGAGAACCTAAGCTTAGGTCTATCAAGGCTTATGCTAAGGTAATACACCATGTGTTCTTAGTGCATAATGTCTTCTTGTTGGAAGCCAACTCACTCTTTCTTATCGTCTATAAGCTGCCTACACCTGTGTCTTGCAAACATCAAGTTTTTCGTCGCATCTTTCAAATAGACGACACTTTTATTTTTGCGACATTTGCAAATTTGTTTTCGTTAAGTTTTCACGACTATAAGCGTGAAAACTTCTCCTTTCGAGGTCACATTTCAATCACTATCTGAACTGTCATAATCTTTTTATCGACATGCCTATTGTGCTTACTTGTTGTTTATCATTATGTAGCTGGAAGAACTTTCGAACTATACTCATTGGACGTTCTTATATTGATTGTGTGATTGGGTTTCATTGAGTTTGCAATGAATTAATGTTTGGATTTGCATTTTTATTTCGATTTACTTGACCTTTGTTTTCGTGAAAATGCATTGGGTTTTATGGTTAAATATTTCATTTATATCTTGTATTTTCATAACTATTGGTTTGTTGATTATATGATTACCTATTGGCACATTGGTTAAATGATGGATATGAGTTGTTCCAATGCAATGGCGCATGGTTAAACATATGCTTTTAGTTTTGATTCGTATGGTTTCAAACTTTGTTATAACGTTGATTGAACACATTGTTTATACACTTACCATTGTTTCGTTGGTTGGGAAAGTGACATGAGTATTAAACTATGCTATAGTGTATATAACAGCTATGTAAATCAGCGGTGGTACTATTGACCATAATTATTATGCATGCCAGTGAATAACTCCACTACCCTCGCACACTTTGGCATTAATGACTGCCTCCTTACCAGGTTACCTCTATTGATTTTTGGGCAAAGAGTCCAAACCCTACCCAAACCCCTGTCTACTGTATGTTCTCTCTTGGCTCCTGAAGGGCGAATTGAACCCCCATGGTATTCACAGTCGGTTTTGGTTTCATTTTGCCAGAGAAGACTACCCCCGTAATTTCCCCCAGAGTCACATTTTTGCGTGAGGGATTCTGGGAAAACGGTTTTGAATTAGGACAAAACGTTGAAAACCCAGAACCGTTTTTATCCCCTTTACCTTCAATGTGGGCGGTTTCCTCCGAAAGTGAGTTACTACAGAGATATATCTCCTATTTTACAAGTCAATTTTCAGTGGTTGGAACATGCGTTTTGGGTCTGTGAGCATTTGCCAGAATGCTTATCACTTCTCCAGACCTGTGCTTCAAAAC
>ML791194.1:0-48631 GCA_009831015.1 Picea engelmannii
GGCCAACGGAGCCGTTAAACTCGTCAGGGTGGTCCATACCAAACGGCTTGGGTTATTTAGACAACCCCGGACCGGTTCCACTCTCCCAGTTGACGGACGGTCATTTTCGCCCGTCAACAAACCGTTAGCCATCAGGGTTATTTTTTGGTGAATGGAACTCCTCACAGATTTTGTTGACTCCCTACCACTGGCCCATCAGTGATCAACGATCCTTGATGATTGTCAAAAATACCTTCCCAAATCGACCGACCTTACCATTGGACATCGATCACTTATGTTGACTAACATGGCATGGCACATGGATACTAATGTGGCATGCCACATGGATGATGACATCATCATCCACTTTTCCTTCATTAGTGATCGAACACTTCTCTTGGATGAACCGAAAACCTCACTGAATCATCCAACATCTAACCATTAGTGTGTCAATCATTGACGACTTCTCTTTCTTGATTTAAAACACTTCATTGAATCTTCCAATGCCCGACCACCGACCCATTATCCATCAACGATTTCCATCGATGAATAAAAATGCTTCAATGGATTTGGCCAACCCCAAATCATCGCCCATCAACCTTCAGATATGTCTTATGTTTGAACCAAACTCTTCACCAAACTCATCGATTCAACCATCGACCATCGACGAACTCTACTGGTGAGCTTCATTGCTTAAAAATATTTTGACCAAAACTCTGATTGATCTAGATTGTTAGTCTCCTTCAACTTCCAACTACCAAAATTTAATCTTGACCATTGATTATATCAACTTCATCCAACTCTATTGATGCCCATCCATCAATCGTCGACCATCGGTGTTTCCTCTTGGTGAATTTCCAACACTTCACCAAACTCGTCGATTTGACCATCACTCATCGATCCATTCTATTGTGGCACCTCACACTTAGAAAATTTTGACAAAATCCCAAGTGAATTTGGGTTGTCGATCCAATATATTTCATCATCAGCTAAAAATTAGTCTTGGTCATTGATTTATTCAACCTTCTGAATGACGGAAACATTACAAATTTTAAACTTATCATAGAGAATCTTGGTCATTGATCTTGAGATCAAAATAAATTGTGGTCGTCGATTCACCAAGCTGCCTACAACTTTACAGGAGGCCATTAAAACTTGAATTTCAACCATTAAAAGTCCAATTTTGATCTACAAATTTACCACTTGGCTCCATGGAACCTCTTAAATAGTCTAGACTTGCTTAAACCTAGATCTCACTCATGAAATTGGGGATTCCTCTTTGTTCTTCTCCATTTTTTTCCCCAACCCGTCACAAACAAAATATGCAACAATGAATTTCACCAATTCACTCTAGTTTGAACCCATCCAAGCTTGATGTTTGAACCAGATGGTTTGATACCATAATGTAACATCCCCCAACCCAATCGAGTGACATTATGGTTTCAAATACTCATAAAAATGATTTTTTTGCTAACTAAATTAATTCATTTACATATAACTAATTTCTTGTATCTTTTAGCTATGAATTAAAAAAGATTTAGCTATTGTCTACAATAATAAAATAGAAGCATCTACAACATGCTAATAATCAACATGAAATGAAACTAAACAACTCATTACATCAGCATATAAATCATTCTCATTTACACAGAGTTCATGCACAACAACAACACACGTAAATAACTCAACAACAAGATAAAACACTTATTTGTAAACAGGCGTTGTGGAACTAGCTGCTTGAGACAGATGTTCCAACCAACCATAGGCATGTTTGTCCATGTCTCAATAGCCAGTCACCCCCAAGCTGAGGCTGGTAATCCAAAAAAGAGGGTGGTCTCTCAGAGTCCACTCACAACTCATAGAAATCAGAACCCACTGATATCTTCCTACAACTATCTTGATTTTCCACTAGCTCTCTTCCTATTGACCTGTCCAAATCAAGGAGTACACCCCTTCACTTATATCAGTCCCTCAGGTATATCATTCATTTATCAAGGTATATTTGGCACATGTAACCAGGAATATCTCAGTTGGGAACTCAAGGGAACTTGCTGCTAGGAAAACTACCAGTAAACAACAACAATCACTTCTTGTTTTAGTCCAACTCAATCAGGAATTCACTCTTCATTCTTGAAAACCTGGTTCTTCATTTTCCAGCTCCAAATTTACCCCTATACGCTCTATATTTCTCTATCATTCACCCTCCATGGATGCACCAGTGCAAAGCTCTCTTTCTTTCTCCCTACTTTCTCCTCATGCACTTAAACTCAATGTGTCAAACTGTTGTCCCAACCCATATGGATTTCCTCTCAATTGGCTTGTTTGCTTGACTCACACTCTTCCCCGAGATGATTATACTCGACCCCCATGTTCCCAATAAATTTTGGATGTGAACATTCACACACACCCTCTTAGATGCATTCAATGATTGGATTTGGGAACACTCAATTAGAAATTGGAAGGTTCATATACAAATAGTAGTTTTAGGAAAATGGGTTGAATTAATATACATGGGTAATTCCCCCTTGGAATCATATTGTCCATTATCCTAGTCACTCCCCTCTCTTATGGATTAATTCATCCCCCACCTCTTTTCCATGTCCCCTTAATAGACGGTATCACATTTAATTATTAAAACATTTAAATACAATTCTCATATTACATCGCTTTGGTCGTAGCCAGACATTATATCTACATGATAATTAATTAAAGAGGGGATTATAATGGTGATGTTACTAAGTGCTTGTCAGTCGAAAAGTCAACCAATAGTAAAATATAGTCCATAGGTGGATCAAGCATCCCAACAATTGACTATAAGTTGGATGCATAGGCGGTCCAGTCGGGCATCCCTGTCGAGCTGAATTGATAGAGAATATTTGGCAGAGTCAAGTCTAATAGCCAACAGTTACATGTGGGAAATATATTCTGGATTCTATGGAAGTTGTTTATATCATGAGACTATACAAGAAGACCCCTTGGGTCATTATAATCATCAGATATTTTGCAATAGATCATGCATATCAAGATGTTATGATGTTTTGATCACAATGCGCTTTTCTTAAGTGTTTTAATAGTGTCTTTAGACACCACCTATATATTACAAAATTTTTGTTTCTTTTCGATTATCTACAATACTGTGTCTTTTGTTTCATGTCATGTTCCATCCTATTCCCCAACATCAATAACTTTCAGGAGGAGAGTGGACATGCTCATGGGTAGTTTCTAGAATGTCTAACCATAAGAAAAGATGTTACACCATAGAAACTTTTGCATAAGAGATTTGTGCACCAGTTTCCTCTCTAATTTCATCGATATTATAATTATCTCCAAGAAAATCCATTATCATCCAATAATACACAACAAATTTTCTTGATGAAATATTCACTAGAGGTCAAAAATACATTGACATATACTAAAATCCTATGCTTTGCTTGTGATGATGGATGAGAGACAAAAGGGTCATATATTCTTATAGAATTTGGATTGGCCTCTACTAAAAGAATGTGTTTTTACATATGTCACCTTTCATCTTGTCTTTCCTCGGTGACCTTTTCAATGGTATACTTTTTCCTCAAAGACTTTATAGCTTGATTATGTAGGTTCCCTATGTTTAAAGGGATTTCCAATAAGAAAAATATAAAAAAACATCCTTCCAATTACACAAAAACAAAAAAAAAATTATTCTAACATCATAAAAAGACAAGCATTGTCTTGCCTTCCCAAAATTTCCTTCCAACTACACAACAAGACAAAAATTGCCTTCCAATTACACAAAAAGACAAAAAAAGATTTCCAATTATGCAATAAGACAACAATTTCCTTATAATTACACTAAAACACTTTAAATGTGTATGATGTTGTTATTTTATGCAGGAGATGTTGGGTAATATGCAAACATGATATTTTTTTCAAAGAATGATATTGGTAGTCATGTTATTCTCGCTTTATAGCTCACAAAAGCATGGACACACTCTAAAACATGTACATTCTCTTAAAACAACGGGCCAAAAATTAATGTGGCACCTACTTTTAATCACTTGGGATTTAGACATTAGGGATAGAGAAGGTTTGGAGGGGATTAGGGGGGACTTTGACATTGGGGCCTAGGATTGAAGGTGGTTTGAGGATTGGGACAATGACTTGGGAACTAGGAAGAAGTGTAGGGGATGTGATATCATGGAAAATTTATAGGCATAGGGATATTAGGGACTAGGTGTATTTGGGGTTAGGCATTTGGTAGAGCTAGGGGCGTAGGGGAAAATGGGTTTAGGGTTCAAGTGTTAGCCAAGGCCTAGGAACATACAGGGATAGAAATCAAGCAGAGGTAGGAGACCAAAGGTAGATGTGGAGAATGTCTGATCATAGGTAGGGATATAGGGGTAGAGCGGGGTGGTGTTTCAATGGGATGGAGGGGAAGGGGGGATGTGGTGGGGCATGAGGGGATGGGGAGGGAGGGGTAAAGGGGGAGGAGGTGAAAAGGGGAAAAGGGTGGATGGATAGGGAAGGTAGAGTGGTGGGAATGTAGGAAAGGAGGGAGGAGATAAGGGGGAGGGTGTGGCAAGATGAATAAGGAGGATTAGAGGAGATAAGGGATGGGTATAAGGTAATAGTGTATGTGGTGGTATAGAGAGGTGAGAGGAGGAAAAGATTCGATGGGGAGTGGTGAGAATGAAGGAAAGAAGCAAAAATCCATCAAAAGTTTGGGAAATGAGGTGATAAGAGAGGGAATGTGAATGGTCATGGGAGGAAAAGGATAATGTGATAGAAGAGAGGGAGATAGTTAAGACTAGGAGAGGTGGGCATGAGGGGGTGGGAAAGAGGGGGAGGACGTGTAAAAAGGTGAAGGGTAGATGGGTAGGGAGGAGGAGTGGTGGGAATGAAGGATATGAAGGAGGAGATAAGGGAGAGGGTGAGGAAAGATGAAGGGGAATGTTTTTTGGAGAGAAGGAGAGGAGGTAGGGGTGGCATAGAGGGGAAGGGGGGAATATGGTGGGATAGGAGAGGGTGGAGATGAGGGGTAGAGGGGGTGGAAGATATGAAGGTTTTTGGAGAGGAGGCGAGTGGAGAAATAAGGTGGATGGGTATGGGTGGAAAAGGGGGAGGGAAAAGAAGAGGGATATATATGTGAAACAAGGGTAGGTCACCATGAGGGGGTGGGGAAAGATATGAAAAGGGGGATTAGGTGAGACAAGGAAAATGGTGTATGGGTAGGGTAGATGAAGTGTTGGGAATGAATGAAAGGAGGTAAAATAAAAAATATAGGTTGGGATAAGAGGTGAGAAAATATGGAAGGTGTATGGTTATGGGAGATAAGGGAGTAGGGAGGGACAAGAGTTGGATATAGGTGAGATCGAGAGAGGTGGTCATGAGGGTGTGGGGTGAGATGGGAAAAGGGGGAGGAGGTGAGAAGAGGTGAAGGGTGGCTAGGTAAGGGAGGGGGAGTGGTGGGAAAGAAGGGTATGAGGGAGAAGCTAAGGGGGAGGGTGATGAAATATGAAGGGTGTGGACGAGAGGAGGTAAGGGAGGGGTAGATAAAATTCTTGTGGTACATACCATTAATAAAGGTATATAGACATTAGGTATAAATAAAGGGGATTATGGGAAACTAGGGAATTTAGAGATAGAATTTAAGGTGGTTATAGGCCTAAGGTAGTGAATAGGTCATTAGGATAAAGGTGCAAGGTGTGTGGGGACCTAGGGAAGAGGTATGGGAATAGGGAGATTAGGGAATAGGTGTAGATGTGGTTAGGTGTTGGGTAGATTTTTTGGCTTGAGGTCAGGTGCTTCTATGGTCCAATTCAAGCTAGGTCCCTAAGAACATAGGGGACTAATAGTCGAGCAAAGGTAGGGGCGTAAGGGTGGATGGGGCTAGGTTTTGATCAAAGGTGGGTATGGAAAGATTGAGGGGGATA
This sequence comes from Picea engelmannii, assembly GCA_009831015.1. NCBI lineage: Eukaryota > Viridiplantae > Streptophyta > Pinopsida > Pinales > Pinaceae > Picea > Picea engelmannii. Next base: position 5,892 of record ML791194.1, read on the forward strand.
GGTGTTCGAAAATAATAGGGGTGTAGTGGGGAAGTGGGATAGGGGTAGAGGTTTGGATCAAGTGGTGGAAGGGACTCATGATAATCGGTTTGTGGCCTAGGAGTCAAGGGGGTTAGGGGCATAGACTTGGGCCCAATGGATGAGGGACTTGAAGGGGTGGGGGAAATATTTCTCAAATGTAGAGGTAGAGGCCCATGGTTGGAGGATACAAAGGTTGTTAGATTCTTTGGTCCTATTATACCCATTTTGCGGGATAACTAAGGAGATTATGTCTCAAGGCCCTCAGGTTGAATATATGGAGTGCTGAGAGACTAGATGACTAGTAGTATCCTTTTGCATAGATGGAGACCCTTCTCACCACCACAAAGATCATATATTTTCATATGGCATCCACCACACCAGTTGGCTTCCAAGAGGCAATGGGATTTTCTCCATGAGTTACAAGTCAGGTATTATTGTAAGTGTCATTTCAATATTTGAGAAATTTGAGTATGATGTATCTTAGACTGCTTTACATTTAATGACATATTCTTGGACATTATGCATTTTTCCTTGCTTCACCTTAGTGGTTGACATTGTTCCCTAGTAATTGTTCTTCCTTGGGGATGGGTTTGCTACTAGAAACTCCCTTGAATAGAGATCATACCATTCCTGACCATACTTACCACCTTCCATCATTATTTCCCTCCATTTCCTTATCTCTTGGGATTTTAGGGTATATCGAAACAAGAAGGGGTTGTCCCTCGTTCTATGGGAAGAAGGGAATAAAGTCCCAGAGGGATTGTCTTTTGGTAAAAGATAAAATCCGATGTATAAACCTTCCAGATGATTTTCCCAGGGATCCCCCAAGAAAGCAATGAAACACTTATCTGTAAGAAAAGGGGGACCCATAAGAATAATGAGTAAGAATGCTTAAAGGGTTAGTTGGAGGATAAGAGGTCTCATCACGAGCTATCCTACCATGATCACATATATTTAGTGGTATGAAATTACCATCATCTAGTCACCAAAATAGGGTAATGGCTCTTAGTTGCATGGCTAAGAGAAAGGGGATCTCATCACAAGCCATCCCTCTCATTTCCGCTAGGTATTTGTGAGTGACATTTTCATTTATTTGGAAACCACACCAAGATAGTGGCCTTCAACTTGTCCTTAAATTATGAAATAAATAAAGAATGGAAAAAATGATGGGCTTGGAAAAATTGCATTGCAAACGAGGTGCCACACACCCTCTAAATAGGAACCCATGAATGAGACACTATAGTCCCTTGTATGTCATGAACCCCATGCCCATTGAGTCTCTAACCTTAAACAACTTCATACAATTTACATGGCTTAGAGAGGGATGTCTTGGAAACACTCCTTGACCTAGGGAAAGACCTTCCCAATAGGACACTTTGTCAACCCTCCCCTATCCAATGTTGGCAAGTCACATAATGTCTTTGAGCACTTAATTGTTTGAAAGGGTAATATTTTATTTACATGCTTAGGTGGTTCATTTATTGACTTGATTTAATTTTCATGATATTTTGACTTGTAATCCTTGAAACTGGTCAGCGACATCTCCGCAGGCTGCATTATGGCTAGGGTACGATGATTTTTGTACGTGGGAAAAATGAACATCTTCTGGATGCTTCTAGAAGGATAAGATTCTATGGTGATGTGGCCTATAAATAGTTTGGATATTACTCAACTTCAGGATCTAATGGGATCATCCTAACCTCCTCACCTTATCCTCTTCATCTTATAAAAGGACAAGAGCTCTCATGGAGAAAGTTATTTTGATTGGGTTTGAGTGCTTTTGTAGCTTGGAATTTTTGGAGCTTGTATGTCAGCTTTGAGCTTTGTTTTGTCAAAATAGATTGTGAGTAGATATCATATCTACAGTCATAGAATCTGTGGATCAAAAGTGTGTGGGAAGCAAGGAACTGTTGGAAGGAACCTGACAACATCAAGGCATATGGTTGTATCCTTCTTCCACATTCTTTAATACATATATACTTTTATTTACTATATGAATGTTATTTGTTCATATTGTATGATTCCTTGATCACATACCTAGTTTCATATCAAATATACTATGTTGTTCTTGTCTTTGTTGGCTTGTATTTCTTTGCAGATATTTCTCCATAAAAGGATTGCATTGGCGAAGTCAGATCTTAGATATTTAATGGGTATGTTCTAGATCCATTTCTCATTTGATAATTGAAATCTAAGGAAAGAGTAGTGTATTGTCTTGTTTTGTTCTAGTTTTGTAGTGAAGCTAGGGGGATTAATTTGTGTCGACACTTAACAATTAGCCCAATAAAACCTATCCCCCACATGCCAAAATTGTTTCTTATGAGAGGAAAAACATCACCTTTAGATGCATGACGTCACCTAGGGGGGATAGATTTTGGTCAAGATCTTACCACTCAATGGAACATGGCCATTTTTACAAGAATGAGGCCTTGACCATGAAGAAAGTGAATTATATGCTTGAAATGTCACTTTTAGAAGCCTAAATATGTTGCACATAGTGTCATTAATGTGTTTTCATTGATATCAACCAGTATAATAGTTAGAATAAAATCTCAGATAGTATGCACTATTCAAAGCTCAGAAGGAGGAACACATTGTATAAATGTCGTCGAGATCGGTGGAAATACTGAGAAGTCAATCGATGCATAGGAAAAGGTGAGAAGCCTCAATAGTCATTTGATCAAGAAATTGACGGTGTTGATAGTCTCATGTAACAGGATTTGTCCCACATTGGAAGTGAGAAAAAGCTTATGTAGGTTTATATACATAGCACTCTCCATAGCTTATCAACGCATAGTGTAAGGTTATGGTGGGGGATATAGGTGTTTGGACTCCTTGAGAAGCTCACCATCTTGGAGCTCGGGACAACCTGTTAGGCCCCGTACATTTTGGTCAAAGCGACAATAACTGTCGAACTGATGACAAAGTATCTCGATCATTCATTGGAAATATATATATATATTGCACATCGGTCATATGAGTGACCATGGGCTTAAGGACCGTTGGAGGATTGGTCAATGATCAGATCAAGTTGTGACTGTCGGATATGAAAGCATAGATAAAGGGAAGGGATTGATTGAGGAGAAGGAAGGGAACATTAAACTACACACTAATTCCAATATAATTAGCCTAGATTGTCAAATATCATTGATTCAAAGATCTACAACTGTGATTGACTCACCAACAATCACACAACTTCAATTACAAAGTTTGGGAAACGAATTAAACCACTCGCAAGTTATGGTTCCGCAATCCACATCGACGGTTAGATCATGTTTAGTGGAAGAAAAGAGTAGGCCACAAATGTCCCGAAATAAATGTAAGTCGTCTGATCTGAGGAAACACTTTGGAAGATATCCTGACCATCAGATCGAGGAAATTGGTAGGATAGGATAAGCAAGGACAAACTTTCGGAATCATGAGGATAATACATGCATCACTCACATTGAGAGTCCACATAATCAATAGTGACGTCAACAAGCTACGTCACTCTGGCAGTTTTTACATCAGGATTTTTACCACCAGCAAATGATCTAAGTCCTGAAGTCCTGAAGGCCAAAGTCCTGAAGTGGACATGATTCATCTGATCTGAAGAACACTTCGGGAGAATTTTCAATCGTTGAAGATTATGGACATGCACCTGTTATTCTGGAGATTTGTAAAGAGGCTAGAAGTCGCGAAGGATGAAGTCCCAAATTCTCGAAGTAAACGAGAATCATCCATCTCTTCATGGAAAGTGAAATTGTCACCATTTATTTTCATAAGTGATCAAGCACTCAGTTGGCCCTAGTGCCTAGTCACTGCCTATGGTCATATGGAATAAGATAAATAAAGGTAAAATATAATACATTGCTTAAAGTTGATAAGCCCATGGTTTTGCGTTGTCGTTCATATGTAAATGGTTTGAAGGAAGTGCCTCAGCAGAACTCGATTTCTACAGTATTTGTAGAGATTATGGTTAAGTTAAATGAAGAGGTGCAATGGTCCAAATGAAAGGACACAATGCATTATAACTCACACTAGTTTGAAGATTATATAAACAAGAAAGAGTGGTGATAAGAAAGTGTCTCTACAATCTAGATTAGAAGATATATTAAATCAAAGAAGGAGAGAGAAAAGAAGTGAAGACGTGATACAAAAGTTTTCCAGATTCAAAAATTAAGGGTGGTTGGGTGGTGCAAAGGTAGGTTGAATCCTGCAGGGGAGTAGGTGCTTCCTTGTTAGTTTTAGTTGAATAAACAGGGGGTTGAAGCCTCCTACCATTTGGTTCTTGTGAACAAGGGTGTGGGTGCATCCTAATCAGTGGGTGCTGATCTAAAAAGAAGAACATCTTCATTCTATGTAACATGTAAAAAAAAAAATTTGCAGTTAATAGAAAAGTGTTTGTGGTTTTCCCAGTTGGGTTCCACGATAAAATATTGTGTTAAAATTTGTTTGAATTACCAAAAGAAAATTTGATAAAATTATTGTTTCACTGATTCACCCCACCCTTCTCTATGAGCAGGTCTCTTCACTAAAGTTTTAAATCAACTGAAGAGAAATATACATCAGAATGGATCAACAGTTGAAGATTTCATCAAAACCCCCCTATTTGATGTTGAATACTATGTCTTATAGAGTGTTAGAATGAAAAGCTATATGATGTCCATTGGACTGGAATTATGGACATTAGTTGAAAAGGGATATGATGTTCCAAAAGCCACTCCCATAGAAGAAGAAGATAAGAAGAAATTTTGGGAACATGCAAAGGCTTTAAACACACTACAAGCTAGATTGAGTAAGAAAATCCTTGCTAAAGTACTAACCTGTAATAACACAAAACAACTCTGAGATAAATTGGAAACTATATATGCAGAAGATTCCAAGGTAAAGAGGGCCAAACTTCAGACTCTCAAAATACAATATGAAGCTCTAAAAATGAAGGATGAAGAAAATATTTCAGAGTACATTGAAAGAGTTGATAATATTGTTAATGCAATCATAGGTTTGGGAGTAGAAGTGTCATACAATGAGTTAGTTGAAAATATACTAAGAACACTACCTATCCTATAAAATCCTAAAGTGTCTACTCTTGAAGATTGAGAAAATATAGATAAATTCACCATGGATGAATTGTATGGAATCCTCATAGCCTATGAGTTAATATTAGGTCATGAGAAACTTCCAAAAGGAGAGGCAACATTCAAGGTGCTCAAGAAAACAAAAAATCAGAAGCAAAAACCTCAACCCATCCATCATGAAGAATCTGATGTAAAAGAAGCCAATTTTATTAAAAAACTTCAGAAAAGATCAGGGAGGTACAAAGGCAACATGCCTTTCAAATGTTTTAATTGTGGAAAGGTTGGCCACTTTTCATCCAAATGTCCCTATCCCAAGGAGTACCCTGAAGATGAAGAAGACATAATTAAACAATACAAGAAGAAGGAAAAAACCAACTACAAGAAAAAGTTCTACAAAGGGGAAAATAATTTTTACTCAAAAGAAGAAAACAATAGTTCATCGGAGTCTAGTGACAGTGATGATGATGAAGTCATTTTTCTAGGTATTGAAGAGCCTAATGAGACAGAATAAATTGAGCATGAGGAAGAGTAATAATATGAAGCAGAGGTTAATATGGAAGAAGAACTTCTCAGTGCCTTGGATGAATTAAGAAGATACAAAACCAGATATAGACAGCTGAAAAGTTTTGTAGTTGAACAAAAGAAAAAAACATGAATAGAAAGAAAATGAGATGGAGAAACTCATGAGAAACCAGAAAAAACAAATCCTAGAAGCATATAGAATGAAAGAAAGTCTGGAAAAGAGAAACAAATAAACTGTGAAAGAATGGAGGTAGAATTAGTTTACCTAAGAAAATAAATTGATACGAAACTTATTCAAACAAGATATGAAAATAGCTCTAAAATCTTAGATAATATTATTACCACACAAAGGGATTCAGGTAACAAAAATGGAATAGGTTATTCTCAAGAAGAAAACCAAGTTAACTTAAAATCTTATGCAACTGCTCTCCTCAATACATTCAAGAAGAAAGTTGAATAAAAGACAAGCAATGATCAGAACTCCAGAGGACTACTTCCACCCATCAAGAAGGAATATAAGACAACTCCAAAGAAAGTTTATCAAAATAGGTATCCTCAAATTTTTGTTGGTTATTTCTATGCATGCTCTAATTTCAGACACAAAGCTATGAATTGCAGAGCATATGGAAGGAAATACTTGTGGTTTAAGAACTATAACCTTAAACATAACCAAACAATAAATCAAGTTAAAAGCAGAAATTATAACTCCTTTGCACCTCTACAAGATGGGAACCTAGAATGCTTTAGATGTCATAATTATGGATATAAAGCCAGTAATTTCATATCAATGGAAGTCTCAGAAAAACCAAAGTTCCTTAGAGATCAAAAGAAGCTTTGGAAAGAAAAAATCAAAGAAGGAATGTCTTATTGCCTTAAAATACCAAGACAAATAAGATCTTTGTTATGTTGACAGTGGGTGCTCAAAACATATGACAGGAAACAAGGACAAGTTTTTGAACTTAAATAAACAAAGGGGTAAAGTTACATTTGGTGACAATGATTCAGGTAACATAATTGGGAAAGGCACTGTGTGTTTGGGAAAAAACAAAGCCAAGGATGTGTTGTTTTTTGAAAAACTGAAACCTAGCCTATTAAGTGTCAACCAAACCTGTGATCAGGGGAACTTTTTCATCTTTGATTCCAAAAAATGTGAGATTAGGAGAGAGGACTCAAGAAAATTGGTTGGTATTGCTCCTAGAACTCTCAAGAATGTATATATACTAAACACAAAATTGAATGAGGAGTGTCATATAAATTTAGTAGATGAAAGTTAGCTATGGCATAGAAGGTTGGGGCACATTAAATTTGACAATTTGGTGAAAGTCAGCAATCTTGTGGCAATAAGAAACTCTCCAAAGATCATAAATCCCTCAAATCCTATGTGTAGACACTGTCAACTAGGGAAGAAAAATAGAATAAGGTTCAAAACAAAAGAATACTCAACCTCAAAAACTTTAGATCTTCTTCACACTGCCCTCTGTGGACCTACAAGGACCAAGAGTTTGCAAGGAGAGTCCTACTTTATGTTGTTCATTCATGATTTTACTAGAATGGGTTGGGTATGTTTTCTCAAGGAAAAATCAGAAGAACTTAAAAAATTCAAAGCTTTTAAAACCCTTGTTGAAAATGAAAAGGAGACAAAAATCAAATGTCTTAGATCTGACAATGGTGGTGAGTTCACCTCAAAAGAGTTTGATCTCTTATGTGAAAACCATGGAATAAAAAGGAAATTCTTTTCTCCCAGAACACCTCAGCAAAATGGGATTGATGAGAGAAGGAATAGAATAGTTCAGGACACTACAAGGACTATGCTCAATGAAGAAAAATTATCTGACGGATGTTGGAGGGAGGATGTAGGAAAATCAGTATACATATTGAACAATGTTCATCTCAGGATTAATATTAATAAGACTCCTTATGAACTATGGTTTTGAAGATCTCCTTTGGTAAAATTCTTCAAGGTCTTTGGAAGTAAGTGCTACATCAAAAGGCTTGATGAGAATCTCAGAAAATTTGATGCTAGATCTGATGAAGGTATCTTTCTTGGATATGCTTCCACCAAGAAAGCATACATATGATACAATCTTAGATTACATAGTGTTTTTGAGAGTGCAGATGTCAAGGTGGATGATTTAAAAACAATAATGATTAAACATAAAGAGACTTTACTTGACAGTGAAGATGAAGATGACGATGAGTCAAGTGGTACACAAGAAGAAGAAGTAGAAGAGAATAAAGAAGAAAAGGAAGAGGATGATATGGATACTAGTGAATATGAGGAATATATTCGAGAATAAGAGATAAGATAAGAATCCGCAAGAAGAGACACAAAGACACCCTCAAACATGACTCAAAAGAATCATCCTGAAGAACTAATTACTGCAAATAAAAGTGATGGAGTGCACACAAGAAGACAATTGTTGTATCAGACAAAAATAACACTTTTATCACATATTGATCCCAACTCAATCAAAGAGGCATATAAAGATGATAATTGGGTCAATTCTATGAATGTAGAACTGGACGAGATTGAAAAAAATCAAATTTGGGAACTAGTTCCAAGACCAAAAAATAAAAATCTCATTGGCACTAAATGGGTGTATAAAAACAAAATGGATGATGATGGGAAAGTAATTAGGAACAAAGCTAGATTGGTATGTAAAGGGTATGCTCAGGTTGAAGGAGTAGACTATGAAGAAACATTTGCACCTGTGGCTAGATTAGAGGCAATTAGGATGTTCTTAGCCTTTGCCAGCTACAAAAAATTTAAAGTATACCAGATGGATGTCAAGTCAGCATTTCTCAATGGAAACTTAGAAGACGAATTATATATTGAGAAACCAGAAGGATATCAATTAAATAACAAAGGAGACTATGTGTGTAAACTAAACAAAGCACTCTATGGACTAAAACAAGCACCCAGAGCATGGTATGTAATGATCCCAAGCCATTATGCAAGGATCATCATTGTTTTGGTGTCTTTTTAAACTTTTTTTGAGTGAGGTATTTCATCAAACACTTTTCTTATCTACCTTTTAGATGTGTTTATATGTGTGTATGCAGCAAATAATAGAAAGAGATAACCATGGAACATACCTCAACCATATGCAATAAGATAGACAAGCCAAAACATCTCAATTCTTCTTTATTCATAAAATAGAGAAACTTGCTACTATGAAGATGTCGATCTGGAATGCTCAACAGATGGCCAAGAAGATAGATAATAGATAAGAGGTCCTACAAAATGCTCCCGCTAATACAAAAGATGTCTCCAAAGGCTGAATAATAAATGAAGATCAATACAAGCAGATCTGAATGCCAAACACTCCAGCTAAAGAATGCCATGCTACAATAGAAGGCTGAAACCCTCAATAACTCGGCCCTACTGCCAAAAGTATCCAATCACCCTAATAAATATGCCAACTGATAGATCAGGTGATGGTAAGAACAACCCAGGTGAATGAATCTCTAAGATCCCTCTCAATCTCTATAGATCTGAAATCCCCCACTGAATGGTGTGCCCTACTGGATGACTGAAAGCCTAGATAATTCGGCCCTTCTGAAGGAGGCCTCCAAATGTTCTGAAACTCTCCATAAATATAGATCGAGACACTGCAAGTCACTAGGTAAAGTCTCAGGGTCAGATATGAAGTGTAACCCCTCCAAACGGACTAGATCTGGATCTCAAAAACGCCCTCGTTCTCTTCAATTCGCCCCACTGCTCAAGAAATAATCTGAGCCATAAAACTGTATCAGAAAGCACAATATCTGATGTCCAAGGCCCTGAAATGAAAACCCAATTGATAGAATCCTTAACGGCCCTGCCAATCTCCTACAACGAATCTCTCTCCAAAGATGGTGCCCCCCTCTTGCTAGAATCCCTCAATCGGTGTGCCCTCTCTCTATCTGCACATGAAACTGATGTAGAATCCTCCTGCAACTGAGTATATCTAGAACTAGAATGGTGTGGGAGAGTATTGCATCTCCGAGACCAATCTTGGGACAAGATAGGTGGAATCTTTCACCACTGAATCGTCCTCTAGGGTTTGTTATGTCAAAACCCTCAAAACCCCCAATATTGGGCTCACTAGCTAGAAGCCAGAAATCAAAATAAGATCATACATGAATTAATGAGAAGAGGCCCTTGCCTTTCCTTTATACGTTTTGGCTCACCTTGTCCCTCCAAAGTGACTTTCATTTTATTAATATTTAATTAATTAATTAAATCACTTTAATTAATTAATTAACCTTTTTACCTTTGAAAAGCTCCTTATCTCTCCTTGTGGATTACCTAGCCACTGAAAGTCACTTCTAGCCATCCCATCCTGTAGTGTTTCTCCTCCCGATTCCAATGAGCTATTGCACTGAGAGGTTCCTCCAAGTAATGTTCCCAAAATTACCTCTTCAGTGAATTCCATTAACTTATAGCTCAAAATAGTCAAAATCCTGGAAATTGTTGAAATGCAATGAAACCAAAGACAACCTATGAAGAATGGCTCATAATGATGGAATATGATCATCAATGCAATCTGGACCCCACAATGCCTCTCAAATACCCCTGTACTCGCTATAGCATCCATCTGGCTACTCTGGTCATCATAAATCTCTACCCTGTGATGATGTCCCAAAGTGGGGACATTACATGCTATGCAAGGCTAGATTCTTATTTACAAGTACAAGGCCTCAAGAGAGTATTAGCAGACAATAATATTTATTGTAAAATTGTTGGTAATAACATGATTATTGTGGAAGTATATGTTGATGATATTATATTTGGAAGTAATGATGAAAAAATGAGTAAGGACTTTGTTAGGAGGATGCAACAAGAATTTGAAATGTCCTTGCTTGGTGAACTGAATTTCTTTCTTGGATTACAAATAATATAGTCCAAAAGAGGATTCTTTATACATCAGACCAATTATGTTAAAGATATGCTTAATAAATTTGAGTTAGAGTATTACAAACTTGTTAGTACACCTATGATAGTTGGATGCAAACTAAGAAAGGAAGATGAGTCCAAAGTTGTAGATCCAAAATACTACAGATCAATTATTGGGAGTTTACTCTATGTAAAATATTCTAGACATGATGTCAAACAAGTTTTTGGGATGGTGGATAGATTCCAAGAAGCACCAAAAGAGAGACATGTTCAAGGGGTGAAAAGAATCTTTAGGTATTTGAAAGGAACCATACATCTTGGTTTATGGTACCCTAGCAAGAATTCATTCACTTTAAAATCCTATTCAAATGAAGATTAGGCAGGTTGTGTAGATGATAGAAAAAGTACAAGTGGAAGAGCATTCTTCTTGGGAGAATCATTGGTATCTTGGATAATAAAGAAACAATCCTCAATTTCTCTGTATGGCATTGAAGCTGAGTATATTGCAACAACAGAATGTTGCACACAAGTGGAATGGATGAAACAAACCTTAAAATACATCAAAATAGTGTTTGAAGAACCTACTACTATCTACTGTGATAATACAAGTGCTATAAGTCTCTCCAAGAACCTTGTCCAACACTCCAAATCAAAACACATTCCCATAAAATACCACTATCTAAGAGATCAGGCTGAAAATAAGAACATTAAATTGGAATATTTCCCAACACAAGAACAGGTGGTAGATATTTTCACTAAACCCTTAAGCAGAGGTGCATTTGAATATCTCAGGCAAAGATTGGGAGTAATACCTCTTCCAATACAATATCTCAAGAAAATAATGCATCAATTGGCACCAATTCAGGGGGAGACAACAATCAAAGTCAAGAGGATTCATTCAATTATGACAGGAAAAATATGATTGCAAGAAGAGTTACTTGAGCTCAAATTTTGGTCAGAAGCATACAGACAGATAGAGATTTACCATAGGGGAAGAAACCATTTTCCATTGATTTCAAAGGGGGAGAGTAACTTCAGAGGAGAGAAGCATCATCACAGGGGGATATTGTATATGAAGTTGGTGTGTTTCCATCAATGACAAAGGGGGATATTGTTGGACATAGTGTCATTAATTTGTTTTCATTGATGTCAACCAGTATAACAATTAGCATAAAATATCAGACAGTATGCATTATTCAAAGCTCAGAAGGAAGAGTGCATTGTAGAAATGTTGTCGGGATCGATGAAAAGACTGAGAAGTTGATCGATGCACAGGAAAAGGTGATAAGCCTCAGTAGCCATCCGATCAAGAAATTGAAGTTGATGATAGTCTCATGTAATGAGATTTATCCCACATTGGAAGTGTGAAAAATATTATGTAGGTTTATATACACAACACTCTCCATAGATTATCAACGTGTAGTGAAAGGGTATGGTTGGGGCTCTAGGTGTTTGGAATCCTCGAGAAGCTCACCATCCTGGAGCCTAAGATGATCTATCAGGCCCCCTACCTTTTGGTCAAAGAAATAATAGTTGTCGAACTGAGAAGGATCTGGGTCGTTCATTGGAAATATATTTATATATATATATGCATTACGCGTTGGTCATATGAGTGACCATGGGATTAAGGACCATTGGAGGATTGGTCAATTATCAGATCAATTTTTGACCATAGGATATGCAAGCGTAGATCAAGAAGGGATTGATTGCAGAGCATGAAGGGAGAAATAAACTACACACTATTTCCAATCCCACAATTAGTCTAGATCGCCATATCTCATTGATTCAAAGATAGACGACTGTGGTTGACTCACCAACAATCTCACAACTTCAATTGAAGATTTTGGGTGATGAATTAAACCACTCGCAATTTATGGTTCCACAATCCACATCGACCATGAGATCATGTTTAGTGGAAGGATAGAGTAAGCCAAAAATGTCCCGAAATAAATGTAATTCGTCTAATATGAGGAAACACTTTGGAAGATATCCTAACCATCAGATTGAGGAAAGTAGAAGGATAGGATAATCAAGGCCGAAGTTTTGAAATCATGAGGATAATACAAGTATCACTCAAATTGAGATTCCATGTCATAAATAGTGACATCAACAAGCTACATCACTACGGGATTTTTTACTTCGGAAGTTTTACCACCAGCAAATGACCTAAGTCCTGAAGTCCCGAAGTGGACATGAGTCATCCGATCTCAAGAACACTTCAGGAGAATTTTCAACCATTGAATATTATGGACACACGCTTGTTATTTGGGATATTTATAAAGAGGTTGTAAGTTGCAAAGGACGAAGTCTCGAATTCCCAAAGTAAATGAGAATCGTCCATCTCTTCATGGAAAGTAAAATTGTGATCGTTGATTTTCATAAGTGATCAAGCACTTGCTTGACCTAGCACCTATTCACTGCCTATGGTCATATGGAATAATAGAAATAAAGGTAAAAGACAATACATTTCTTAAATTTGATAATCCCGTGGTTTTGCATTGTCATTCATATGTAAATGGTTTGAAGGAAGCACCTTAGCAGAACTTGATTTTTGCACTATTTGCAGAGATTATGGTTAAGCTAAATGAAGAGGTGTGATTGTCCAAATGAAAGGACACAATGTGTTATAACTTACACCAAATTGAAGATTATATAAACAAGAAAGAGTGGTGAGAAGAAAGTGTCTCTGCAGTCCAGATCAGAAGATATAGTAAATCAAAGAAGCAGAGAAAAAAACAGTGAATACATGATACAAACATTTTCTAGATTCAAAAATTAAGGGTAGTTGGGTGGTGCAAGGGCAGGTTGGAGCCTGCAAGGGAGTAGGTGCTTACGCGTTAGTTGTAGTTGACTAAATAGGGGGTGGAAGCCTCTTACTAGTTGGTGTTGGTGAACAAGAGTGTGGGTGCATCATGATCAGTGGGTTCTAATCTATAAAGAAGAACATATTCCTTTTATGTAACCTGTAAAACAAATTTTGCAGTTAATAGAAAAGTGTTTGTGGTTTTCCCAGTTGGGTTCCATGATAAAATATTGTGTTAAAATTTGTTTGCATTACCAAAATAAAAATTGATAAAATTATTGTGTCACTAATTCACCCCCCCCCCCTCTCAGTGACATGATCTGATCCTTCAAAATACACTCCTCCCACACCAACTACTTTCTCTAGTGACAAAACATCCCCTAAAGGGGTGTCATCACTTTGAATTAGGGTTTATTTTTGTGTAAAACTAAATTTTAAGTTCATCATTTAATGTTATTTTGTAAAAGGGGCACAATTAGGGTTGTTGACCCCTAGTCTTGTGGTTTACCCTAATATTATGTGTAAAATCTATTTTGGAGACATTTTGTATAAATAGAGATTGTTGGCACTGTGTAATTTGCCCAAGGTTGTGGAGGCAGTCACAGAGGCAACATCAAAGCCACTTTGAGTTACGGATCTAGCCCTCCAAGACTCAGAGAGGGATCTCTCTGTCAAATTTAGATTTGTTTGGAATAAGATATTCTGCTAGCTATGCAGAATAGGATATGTTCTTGGACTTTTCGCATTGAGACAACAAAAGAGGACCATTGGGCTATGGGGTTTGTGTTAAGTTTGAAATTAAACACAAGTCTATAAGGAATTTTCACAGGGAAAGGTAATGTAGACGTTGGATCCTTTAGAAATAAAATGATGTAGAGAAGGAACACACGAGATAATCAACTACAACAAAAAAGCATTTAAGAATTTCTTTACTGTAGTATCAGAGGAAAACATTTAGATTTTCAAAAGCACTGCACAAAGTATTGGAGATAAATTCTACGTTAAATCTCCTTTTGAAAATTAGAAAGAGAGAAACATAATGATGAATGAGTAGAATCACATTCAACGAATAAAGAAAACTTCACCAATCATCAACATGCAGGAATCCTGTGAAAAAGTCCCTTTGTATTCTTGGTGAATTAGAAAAATACTACAGAGAATAGCTTTCATGGGTGCAAGAATCAATAACCCTTTTACATTAAAATCAAATGGATAAATAGGAGATATCCCCCCTCAATTTTAGGAAGTCGGATTCAATCACCTCGGCCAAAAATAGAAATAAAATCGCTGAAAATCTTGAACTGTCTTCCATAAAACCAGGACGAATTTCTACAAAAAGGGGGTCCACTCAGACATGTGTTTCTCCTCAATGGTGACACATGTGCACAATATGGAGTATTTTGTTGTCTATGGGAATTTTATGTAAAAAATATTCCTTTGGTTTCGCCAAATTCTCCTCTAGATCGCCAAAATAGCTCCAGCAAAATCAGGACTACAATAGGAAAAACCAAAAATCTGAGAAATGAGGACGAAATATATCTTCGATTCTCCCAACTGGTGGCACCTGTGAAAAATCAGGAAGAGGTTTTTTTTCTTCAGCCCATGATTAACAAAAACCTCTCTCGGTTTTTTAAAATATTTCTCCGTCTTCCCATAAAACGCTTCGAAAGACGAGGTGTCAAACAGACAAAAAACAGATGGTTTTGAAAAAATGGGGGAAAGCAGTTTTTTGGGGAAAGGTGGTATTTCGAACCCCTGAGGTGGTAAGTGGTATTGGGAGGGGGGGGTATGAAATCACCAGGGGGTGAAAAGTGTCCCCCCAATACCACTTATATCGGACCCCCTTGGTGTGATGGGACGTGAGGGAGGGGGGGTCCAGAATGCACGGGAAGAAAACTTAGGATAGTTAAAGTTTTTGGGTTTTTTATTTTTATTTTATTTTTTATGAGTTGTATTTTATTTTGTTTGCTTTTTTTATTTGTTTTGTTTTATTATATTTTTGTTCTTTGTTTTTTTTATTATTTATTCATTAATGTTTTAATATATGTTTTTTTTAGTGTATGTTTTCATATGTTTTATAATTTTGTTTTATTTTTTAATTGTTTTATGTTTTTATAGTTTTTTTATTATATATTTAATTAATATTTTGATTAATATAATACTAATCTAAGTACTAACTTAAATCACTAACTTAATTACTTAATCATTAATTAATTAATTATTAATTAATTATTAGCTAGACTAACCTAGTTTAATAGTCTAATTACACTAACTTTATTGACCTATTTTCTAACTACCAACATTATTAATTTATTGTTCTTTTTAGCCTAAGTTTGGTTATGCACGGATGAATGGCAGGCGAGAGGTAGTCAACAGGACAAATGAGCAAAGAGAGTGAGTGGAGAAGAGGTGGATGAAGGATGCAGCAGGGTGATTAAGGGTCGGGAAAAAATGGATAAAGGGGAAAATGGAATAAATCGAGCCAGATGTCTTCATCACGAGAGCAATGCCAAATCAGACAAATAATTGAGTTACCTATGATTATATATCCCCAACAAAGATCATGATATCTCCTTTCATAACATAACTCTCCCATTGTGAGAAGTATTGGGCTGAAATTTTCGCTACTCTTGGTGATTTTGGTGTTTCTCTCTTGTGGAATGTATTTTGATGAATGTATCTTGGTGAATTGATGAGGAGTGATGTGCACCCCATAAAGTATTTATCTCTTGACTAATGTATGAGTTTTTCATGGTAACTAGGGTTTGTTATCTCATTTTCTTGAATTAGGTAAGGAAAAATCTGCATATTCTATTTTTTTCTTTCTTATTTTGGTTATTGTTGGTGGAAACCCTAGGGAGGAGTATGCTAGATACCCCCTCCAACATTGCTTCATATCTTTGTTTAAGTTTAAATTATTTCTTCTTTTCAAGGGTTTCTAGAAGGAATACGAGTGTGTATACCCTCCTAGATTTACCCTAAGTTTGGTTGGAATTCCCTAGGGAGTAAGAGGGTTTACACTCCTAGGGTTGTTTTTAATCTAACGTGTGCTTTAAATACCCCATTCACCCAATTTTAAAGGCACTAATATGAATATTCTTGCATTGGAGAAACAAAATATTGCATTGGGAAATGTGATTTCTTGTCATATTAATGTTTTGCAACTTGGGTTTTGTTCCTTGTGCTTAGAGCACCTCTCAACCAATAGGGAGTCCCCTTCTAAGGGGTAGTTCTTTTTGATGTTACAAATATACATATTCAACCATTAAAGATGCAAAAACCCTAATCTAATTTCTTTAATAACTTTAAAATCAACCGTTGAAAATTTCCCAAAGTTTGCACACTTACACTACTTGGTCTAGCACACATTTTGGCAAAGTTTGGAGGAGTTTTAGTGGATGATTTTCTTGCTGTAATAATTTTATTGTTACAGCCATAAGGAAGATATTTATTTCTGTAGAAAGTGTTTACAATAGCCTTATCTTTTCATGCTAGTATCTTGATCTTTAAATATTGAGTTTCACAAGTGTTTAGCTAGTTTATCTCTTGTATCTTTCACTTGATTTCTAGCACTTAGATAGAAACTTATTGTGCCATTTCATTGTTGATATTTATTGTTACTAAAAGTTGTAATTAGAGCCAACAATATTAACTTACTTGTCCAATTGGTTATATTGCATCATAGGATGTCTTTTATTGTGTCTCGGGAAAGTACTTCACTATTGGCATGTCAGTCAACACATTTGGAAACCCTTGAACCTTCCCAAGAATATTTCCCAAGATCCTAATATCATTTAGAATTAACCTTTAGGGACATCCTCTTCATATTCATACTTTTCCATATCATTCCCACAAGGGCCACTGGGATTCCCCCATTGAAGTGACTACCTCACCTCTAAATCGATGGGGACACTTTCCTAAGGTGACAGTGGGTAGGTGCCCTCCTAGTTGTCACCAATTGGTGTTTGGGTCAGGATTTTCCCAACCTACAACTTGTGTGATAAAATTTTGGCATCATTATCAAGGAGGATTTTGAATCCTCTTTGGAACCCTAATGACACTTTGGAAAGATATCCCGAAGCCTCTATCCCTTAGTTTTCTTGGTGACTCCACCCATGGGATGCTCCCTTTCCACCCTTGATGAACTCTCCTTCAAGTTCATCTGGAGTCTCCACCTTGCAAGAACCCACTTTTCCCTTATCCCTTTCCCTCCTTTACTGAGAGTTGATATCATCTAGTCACTCCATTAAGGTGTATTTTCAGTCAATGGAATTATGGAACCATGGGATGAACCCTCATCTATAACTTGTTATGACTCGAAGATGGCATTTTCACAGATGGAAAAGGAAAAGGTTTCTAATAAAGATGCTAAGGAAATGATGAATAAAATAAGAGAGTTATTTCCTGCCCTTAACGATGAAGAAGTGCTTGAAGGGTAGATATGTGAAGAAAGCTACTAAAAATATTTTGATGAAGATCCAGACGAGACATTTGATGAAGAAGAAGTGCTCATATCTACCCTTCCATTTGATGAAAACATCCATGCCTTTGTTCCTCCCACACATAAAGAAGAGAACAAGATGAGTTGTAATCCTTTTGAATATTTTTATGACACTTTGTTCTGTGACTTTGGAAGTGAAGAGGCAATAGAGGATCCCTTGGATGTGACAAATACTTCTAAAAAAAGGAACATGAAGCACTCTGCATTAAGAATCAAACCTCATGTGATGAAGAGGCAATGGAGGAGCATGCCCATGAAGAGAAAAACGAATCTTGATGAAGCACAACATGTTGAGGCATAATTATATTTTCTCCTGTTTGTAGTTGAGGTTTCCCATCTATATTATCTTACTGTTCATGAAGTTCAAGAAGCAAATAGCCTTAGTGTCAAATTTTAGGAGCCTGTTGAACACATCCATACCTCTACTCCTCCTGCACATAAAGACAAAGAGATAGTCACTTTTGATGATGGTATTTTGAGAGAACATTTGCATATGGTTGATGAACACGTAGACACTTTCATACAAACAGGAAGATGCAAGTAGGATTTTGGTCATCTCGTTTTCAATAGAGACCCCATTTACGACATCGAGGGTAGCCCTCGAGAAAAGGGGTTGAGTTGTCATCCTCAGAGGACTGTGTTTCATGTGTATATGATTCATATGTTTTGGATCCTGATGATGACATGATTATAGATTTATTCGAGGACTCTTAGGAACTTTTTTCCTCAATATTGGAGGAATACCAAGATGTCTCCACCTCAGAATGATTGGAGGCTCACTCCACAAATAGTAATTACTTTCAAATTGAGGATTTCTACATGGATTCGAAGATAAAAAAAGGTGTGATTTTCTCTTCCTAGACCTGATGATGTCCCTTACCTCAATTCCTCCTCTCAGGAAAATCATGAGGTCTTCTTGGGACCTCTCATATCTTCCCAGTCTTTAGGAAGCAGTGATCATGTTCAAGAGGATGAAGATGAGTCATCGTCTACATATAGTATCCCCCTTCATATATGGATTGATCAAGCTTGTGGCTATCACTTCAGGTATGATTCCTTGCATGATCGGAGTTGCAAATATTCTTTCCAGCAGGATTTCCTCACTCCCACCCATCTCCATGAGTTTCATTTCATAATTGATTATATATCTATGTATGCTCATGATCATTATGTGCTTGACTCATCCTTTTTGTTTACGTAACTAAGAGCATAGGGATATACTTTGACGATATGACCAGTTGGTTGCAATAGCTATAAGACTTCACCTGATAGTTACAAGACTCAATTCTCCATGGCCCTAAGGCCCTAGGTAAGTAGGTAGGTAATTGTGCTTCCCTTTCATTTTCATATTGATTTCTCATGTTAGTTTAGATGCATTTCATTATTTATTTTTCTCTACTTGCATATTGATTTCATGTTCAATTTAGAATTTTTTGAAAAAATGCTAAAAAATTATTTTCTAGATTAGTTTTTATTTTTGTATTATATATATATATATATGGATAAAGGGTGATAGAACCACCCTAGATGCTCTGATCCCTTTTTATGAGTTTTGGTAGGCACAGGTATACCATGAGATGTTGTGGTTCTCATGCACTATATGGAGAGAGAATTTCCCTAAGTAGGAGCTAGATGTTATCCCCATTTTGTGGGATAACTAAGAAGATTATGTCTCAAGGCCCTCAGGTTGAAGATATGGAATGTCGAGAGACTACATGACTAGCAGTATCCTTTTTCATAGATGGAAACCCTTTTGACCACCACATAGGTCATATATTTTCAAATGGATTCCAGCACACCATATAGCATCCGAGATGCAATGGGCCTTGCTCCATGAGGTAGAAGTCAAGTATTATGGTAAGTTTCATTTCAATATTTGAGGCATTTGAGTATGATGTTTCTTAGACTGCTTTAGATTTGATGACATATGCATGGACATTATGCCTTTTTCCTTGATTCACCTTAGTGGTTGACATTGTGCCCTAGTAAGTGGTCTTCCTTGGGTATGGATTTTCTACTAGGAACTCCCTTGAAGAACCATCTTACAATTCCCAAACACACTTACCACCTTCCATAACTATTTCCCAATATTTCATTATCTCTTGGGATTTTAGGGTGTATTGAGACAATAAGGGGTTGTCCCTCATTCTATGGAAAGAAGGGGTTGAATGCCCTTAGGGATTGTTCTTGGGTAAAATATAAAATCCTACGTATAAACCTTCCAAATGATTCTCCCATGGATC
The DNA here is from genome assembly GCA_009831015.1 of Picea engelmannii. Lineage (NCBI taxonomy): Eukaryota > Viridiplantae > Streptophyta > Pinopsida > Pinales > Pinaceae > Picea > Picea engelmannii. Next base: position 25,921 of record ML791194.1, read on the forward strand.
CCCCAAAAAAGCAATGAAACACTTATCTTTAAGAAAAAGGGGACCCAAAAGAATAATTATTAAAGGGTTAGTTGGAGGATATGAGGTCTCATCATGAGCCATTCTATAATTATCATGGATATTTAGTGGTATTAAATTACCATAATCTTGTCACCAATCCAGGGTAATGTCTCTTCGTTGCATGGCTGAGAGAAAAGCGGTATCATCACAAGACAACCTTCTCATTTCCGATAGATATTTGTGAGTGACACTGTCATTTATCTAGACACCACACCAGCACAATGGCCTTCAACTTCTACTTAAATTGTTAAATAAAAAAAGAATGGAAAAAATGATGGCCTTGGAAAAATTGCATTGCAAATGAGGTGCCACACACCCTCTACAAAGGCACCCATGAATGAGACACTACAACCCCTTATATGTCATGAACCCCATGCCCATTGAGTCTTGACCCTTAAACCACTTCATCCAATTTATATGGCTTAGAGAGGGATCTCTTGGAAACACTCCTTGACCTAGGGAAAGCCTGCCCAATAGGAAACTTTGTCAACCCTCCCATATCCAATATTGGCAAGTTGCATAATGTATTTGAGCACTTAATTGTTTGACAGGGTAATATTTGATGCACATTATTAGGTGGATAATTTATTGACTTGATTTTCTTATCATGATATTTTGACTCTATATCCTTGGAGGGCGGCATTATTTGTCTTTGTGGGATCTAGTTGGTGGACAACTTTGGAGGAACAAGCCTAGCTTGGGCTTCCATGGGGCTTGAAGCCCATAGGTGGATGCCAAGGGCCCACATACTGGATGAGAGAGATGAAACTTTGGAGGCATACAATATGACTTGTATGACATAAACTATCCCCCACATGCCAAACATTTTTCCTAGGAGAGGAAAAGCATCACCTTTAGAGGCATGACGTCACCTAGCGGGGCTAGGGTTTGGTGGTGATCTTACCGCTCATTGGCACATGGATGTTTTGAGGTGAATAAGGATTTCACCATGAACCAAGTGACTTATATTCTTGAAATGTGGCTTTTCGAAGCCTAACTACACTCCTCCCACACCAATGACTTTCTCCTAGTGCCAAAACATCCCCTAAAGGGGTGACGTCACTTTGAATTAGGATTTCTTTTGTGTAAAAGTAAATTTTAAGTGAATTGTTCAATTTTATTTTGTAAAAGGGGAAACATTAGGGTTGTTGACTCCTAGTCTTGCGGTTTACCCTAATATTATGTCGAAAAACTATTTTGGAGACATTTTTTATAAATAGATATCATGAGATCTCATTTCATAATATAACTCTCCCATTGTGAGAAGTATTGTGATAAAAATTTTGTTACTCTTAGTGATTTTGGTGTTTCTCTCTTGTGTAATGTCTTTTGATGAATTCCTCTTGGTGAATGGATGAGGAGGAGTGATGCGCACCCCCTAAAGGATTTCTCTCTTCATTATTGGATGAATGTTGCATTGTAACTAGGGTTTGTTATCTCATTTTCTTGGATTAGGTAACGAAAAATATGCATATGATATTTATTTATTTCTTACTTTGGTTATTGTTGGTGGAAACCCTATGGAGGAATATTCTAGATACACCCTCCATAATTTCTTCATCTCTTTTCTAAGGTTTAAAGTCTTTCTTTTTTGCAATGGTTTCTAGAAGGAATATGAGTGTCTATACCCTCCTAGATTTACCCTAAGTTTGGTTGGCATACCCTAGGGAGTAAGAGATTTAACACTCCTAGGATTATTGTTAATCTAAATTGTGCTTTAAAGACCCCATTCACCCAATTTTAAAGGCACTAATCTGAATATTCTTGGATTGGAGAAATAAAATATTGCATTGGGAAATGTGATTTCTTGCCATATTAACTTTTTGCAACTTGGGTTTTGTTCCTTACACTCAAAGAACCTTTCAGCCACTAGGGAATCCCCTTCTAAGGGTTAGTTCTTTATTCTGTTAAAAATATAAATCTTCAACCATTAGGGCTGAAGAAACCCTAATCTAATTGCTTTAATAACTCTCAAATAAACTGTTGAAAATTGTCCAAAGTTTGCACACTTACACTACTTGGTCTAACACACTTTTTGGAAATGTTTGGAGGAGTTTTAGTGACTGGTTTTATTTATGTAAAAACTTTATTTTTAAATCCATAAGGCTGATATATATTTCTGCAGAAATTATTTACAACAACCTTATATTTTCATTCTAGTATCTTGGTCTTTAAATCTTGAGTTTCACTAGTGTTTAGCTAGTTTATCTCATGTATCTTTCACTTGATTTCTAACACTTAGATAGCATATTATTGTGCCATTTCATTGCTGATATATATTTTTATTAAAAAAATTTATTAGAGACAACAATTTTAACTTTCTTGTCCAATTGGTTATATTGCATCATATGCTTGTTGTTTCTTGTGTGTCAGGTAGGTACTTCACTATCGACAAGTCACTCAACACATTTGGTAACCTTTGAACCTTCCCAAGACTCTTTCCCAAGATCCTCATATAATTTAGAATTGACCTTTAGGGACATCCTATTTATATTCATCCTTTTCCATCTCATTCCCCCTAGGGTCACTAGGATTCCCCCCTTGAATGACTACCTCACCTCTAAAGTTATGGGGGCACCTTCCTAAGGTGATAGTGGGTAGGTTCCCTCCTATTTGTCACCAATTGGTGGTTGGTTCAGGCTTTTCCCAACCTACAACTTGTGCAATAATAGGGCCCAAGGAAAAAGTGTGATTCATCGGGCCCTATGGGTGTAGGGTCTAGGGCCCCATGGGTGTAGGGGGAAAGAAACCCAAGGATAAATGGGTATATGTATATAGTAGAGGTTAGGGTCTATGTACATATGGATATAGGGTCCAAGAGATGGGTGCTAAGGGACTAGTGTTATGGGACTAGTTGGGAGATGAGAACCCAAGTAAAGAATGGGATATAGTGAGGGTGGTGGGGACTATGTGGAAAAGGTAAAGGATATTTTGGATCCATTAGTTAAGGATCCAAGGATAGAGGGATAAGTTCTAGTAAATTGAGGGTCAAGGGTTGTGGCTAGGCCTAGGGTTACAAAAGATGGGCTAGGGGATAAGATTATGGGTAAAGGGAATGTGGGGCCTAAGGAGAAAGGGACCAAACATAATATTAATGGTGAGAAGGTTCCTAGGGGTAGGAATAGGTCCTGGTGTAGCAGGATAGGGAAGGAATAGGTCCCTGGGGAAGAGGGTCCAAGGGAAGAGGTGATGAGTTCGCAAGGTAGGGGGTATATCCCTATAATGAAGGTGATTAGGGTAAAGGGAAGGTCCCAATGGGAGAGGGAATTTTGGCCTAGGGGAATATGGGGATGTAGGTAGAGGTAGGGTCCAAAGAGTGGATGGGGTTAAGAATAAATTATTACTTAATATTAGTCTTGGGTTCCCCCCCTTGACCATATCAAGGCCTTCAGACCCATACCTAATGATAAAAAATTGATGACAGAACTAACATCTTTCTTACAGGCCAAGGATACCCTCTAGAGGTAATTTGTGGTGCTTCAAGGAATTGTTCATGGCTCTAGATGCCTGAAAGTTTTCTTTAGGAATTAAGGCATGGACTTCCTACCTAGATCATTTCCAAGGCCCTAGTACACATACCTACTACTCAAAACCACCTAGTGACATCAACATCAATAATAATAGGAAAATGATACACTCAAGAGACCATGTGTGGTTTTTTGAGGAATCCTTCTTGGTCCTAGTTGGATAAAAGGTTCCTTTATGGCCTAACATTCATGTTTCCTTCCATGGCCATGTGCAAGGCCCTTAGACACATAACCAGTGCTAAACAATTATAGTGGTACTTATATACCTAGTTAGAGTAAAATGGTGTTGTCAATAGGGCATTTGTGGTGGTTCAAAGTGTTATTATTGGCCCCAAAATCCTATAATATTCCTTTAGATCCCAACTCTTAGGTTTGTTCTCCTAACCATATCCAAATTCCATAGATTATACTCAACGTTAAAAAAATCATAATGTTAACTATCCCCATCAAGAGAGCAAGGATACCCTTGAAAGGTCCTTTGTGGTGGGTCAACATGTTGTTGATGGCCCTAGATGCCTACAATATTCCTTTTGTCACATTCTTGTGAGACCTACCTTATGAATGATTCATAAAAAACATGTGTGCACATTATAGGAACATGCATCTTCTTTAGAGTGTGTGCACATTCGTTTCATTCAATTTTTTTATGGGTGGAAGTGACAACTTTAGCATACATGTTTTCTAATTTGGTTGCCTCAAATTTAGGTTTTAAATGACAAACATGGTGATTTGGACTACAAATACATCAAAACCTCCATTTTTTTGAATACCTCTCAATATCTCTACGTTTCACAATATTTTGTATATGCTACACAAATCCTTAGGGAATGAAAATATACACACATATAAAGTCAATTATGTAGACTCCAAATATATAATTTAAAAATAATAATAATAATGTTTACTATTTTTAATATGTTTTGTCTTAAAATATATCAAAATATTAAAGTACATACTTCTTTTATTCATGTTATAAATTTTAATCACCTTAACCATTATTTCAATAAATTATATGTTGCACTAGTATATACCAATATCTATGATTCAAAGAAAAAAAAAATGGTTTATTATGTTAAGACTCTCTTACCCTACACAAAAGCAATGCCTTGTAATTTCAAGGATATAATAACTTTAATAATTTTAAAAATATATAAAATTATAAATTATAGATTTTGAAAAACTAAAATAGCCATGCACAATAATATGTTCGCTACAATTCTACAATTTTTTAAAGGAAAATTCATCATTTAGGTACTCAATACTTACATGAACATAAATATATGCATTATATTTTGCATAAAAAATAACATAACATTACTAGAAAAAAACAAATTTCACATAGTCATACACAATTTCTATAAATAAAACTTATATATTTGGAACGCTAATTCAATTTCCTATATTTTATCCTTTTACACCATATTCAAATTCATTGTTAAAGTACCTCGAATCATGGCTTCAAGTTAACATATTGTTGTTTCTTTATGTTTGCATTGCCACTAATGTGTCTTGAGAGAGCAGCATTAGCTTGCACCCACCCATTTCTTTTTTATTTTACTATGCATATTCTGTTTTTGCATTTTTTCTTTTTATTATAGTTATATATACTTTGAATTTTTTTATCTTTTAGTTTTATTAAATGGTTATATATTGAATTAAAATTAACAAAAATATGTTTTTCCTAGTTTATTCTTTTTTCTAATTAAGAAAAAAATCTATAATTTTATTAATAAAAAAAAAAATGTATGAGATATTATATGCATTCAAGATATTTTGAACAAATTTTTCTGTCATCATCCCAAAAGATACCAAAAATATACACACACTCAATCTTATATACCAACATTAGTCTAGAATTATACAAGAAACATAAATATGAGTAAATGAAATTATATCTAGGACTCGTGAGCATAATCAAAAGTGTTTCCTTTCCTATTGTACTAACACATCTAGGTTCCTCACAATGTACTTCAACACTAATTATAGTGTGTTCTAGGGTTCTTTGTTGCAACCTGAATCAGCTGCCTTCTATTCTGTGTCGTGGCCATGGAGGCCGAGGGAGGGGCGCCCCAAGTCCTCTCCTATAGCTCTATCACAGGAATGGAGAATGGCTCCTCTCACTTCAAACACCCAACCTTTGAACTCCCAGAGGGCATGCAACAACTAATCTAGGAGGATGAAATTCCAAAGGAAAAACCAATGGACATTGATCCTGAAACTAGTCATCCAAAAGCTAAATGCACCTGGGAACCCAGAAACTGCATCCCAAAATCTTCGACAGCTCCAAAATACACTATCATCTCTCCAAGAATCGAAGATCAGAAATAATACGTGAGAGATTTTTCCCTCATGGGAAAATTCCTAGGGCTATGACCTTCTGAAAAAGACCTGGTCAAATGGATTCAACATTGGTGGAAACCCAAGGGACATTGCAATCTCCAACTAGGATCAAAAGGCTTCTTCACAATCATTCTACATAACCTGGAGGATAGAAATCGAATCTTCGAAGAGGGGGCATATTTCTAAAACTCAGCAGGCCTCTACCTCGGATTTTGGATGGAAAGATTCAGCCCGAAAAAGGAATACTTCACCCATGCCCCGGTCTGGCTGGGGTTGTACTCGCTCCCACGGGAATTTTGGTTGGAGGAGATTCTCGTAGGAATTGGGAACACTATCGGCAACTACGTCAAAGCCTCGGAGGCAACCAAGCAATGAAGGTACATTTCTTATGCACGCATCTGTGTCTATTTAAAAAACTCTAAACCCCTTCCTAGTGCCATTATCCTAGATTATCAAGATGATGAGTGGTCCCAAACCCTATATTATGAGCACATCCCCTTTCACTGTTGCAAATTTCATGAGCATGGACATATTTTCCGCGAATGCCCTCTAAATAACCCACCTAATCCAGCTCAGGAAGACTTTGATAAGACCAAGGAGGGCTTCACCTAGGTCATGGACCATAGGAAACATCAAGCCAAGAGGAAACCCCCCCAGACCCCCCCTAGACCCCTCACCAAGAACTCCTTTGATGCCCTCAAAACTTCCTCAGATATTCCCTCCCCATGCACCAACACTATGACAACACCTGCAGCCAGTCAAACCCCTGCTCTGCCGGATCCCCTAACCCCTCCATCCTCTCAACCTCCAACCCTAACACCCATTCTTCCAAATACTCTCGGCCCGAAAATAGGGGATCCAGATATAGACCTAGAAGATCAAGAACCAACAGGCATTGACATGGCCCATCTAGAACAAGCATATCGCAAGAAACAACTATACACCATTCCGCCAGACCAGCTGCGCAAGGTGCACAAGGTCTTTCTCAATTCTTTGGTAAGAGGTTCAGCCAAAGCTAACACAAATCTGGGAATACAAAAAGAAACCTCAAAGGAACAACGTAAACCTACAAAAGAAGAGAAGAAGAGAGGAAGAAAACCCAAACACAAACTCATTCAAGACGTAGGCAACTTTCTGGTCAACTCAAGTCAAATACATTTGATCTCTGAAAGATTCCCTCCACTCTAACCCCCATCACCATCATGAAGATACTGTCCTAAAACATAAGGGGCCTTAACACAAAGAGAAAACAAGCTTTTCTCAAAGACATAATCAAGAAGGATCAACCAGACATACTCCTCCTACAGGAAATGAAATGCGCAGGGGTAGAGGTGAATACCACTCTACAAAGATGTTGGAAGAAGGCCCAGTATGTGGAAGTGGATGCCAGAGGGGAAGCTGGAGGTTTTGAAATGATCTGAAACCTCACAACAGTCCTACTTTACAACTTTTTTTACCTCCAAATGGACCATCACTATGTCCTTTCACCTCATTGGCTCGAACAAACAAGGCTACATCACAAATTTTTATGGCCCCCCAGACCAGGGGACAAGGAAGCCTTTCTTCAACACTTGGAATGGATCACAGAGCATTTAGGCCCCCAAAGTTGGATCCTTGGGGGATATTTCAACATGATCACAGGGCTAGAGGAGAAAAAGGGAGGCCATCACTCTTTAGGATATGACAACATAAGTTTCAATGGCACCATCGGTCTCTTAAATCCCATTGATGTTGGAATAGACAATGGGATGTTCACTTGGTCCAATAGGTATTCAGGGGTGCAACACGTCTCCAGTAGACTTGATCGTTTCCTAATCTCCAAAGCTATTATGACGGGCGGATTAGCTTGGAATGCCACATTCATTGACACCCTGGGATTGGATCACTGGCCAATTTTACTAACTCTCAACATCACGGGTACACCAGGCAGGAAACCGTTCTTCTTTGAAAAATTCTGGTTGAAACACCTAGATTTCCAAACAAACATAAAGACATGGTGGGAGGAGGTGGCTATTCAAATAGGGACCCTAATGTATCAGTTCCAACAAAGGCTAAAAAATCTCAAGCAACACCTAAAATCCTAGAATAAGTTTACCTTTGGCAACATCTTCCAAGCACAGGAAAATCTCAAACAACAAATGCAAACACTCCAAGAACATATTTGAACACAAGGTTTGACAGAATACCTTAAAACATAGGAAACACTCTTAAACAACTAGATTGTAGAAAGAAGAGCACGGGAAGAAGTACTTTGGTGACAAAAATCTCACATCCAATGGCTGAAAGAGGGGGGGAAAACTCAAAATTCTTCCATAGATCTATGGTCCATTGGCACCAAACTAATCTCATCACCCACCTAGTCTCAGTGCAATGTATAGAAATTCAACAACATGAAGATATGGAAAATGAATTGCTTTCTTACTATCAAACTCTTTTCACGAAACCCCCAACAAATAGCTTGCAGGACATAGATTTCATCCTTAGGAACATTCCCAAAGAGGTCACCAAAGAGAAAAATGAAGCCCTCATGAGACCAATAACTCAAGAGGATGTTGATCAATCTTTCAAGGCTACCCATCTAGGAAAATCACCTAGACCAGATGGCTTCACCTCAGACTTCTTTCACTACTATTGGAGCATCATCCATGACATTTGGGAAATCGTTGAGGACTCTAGAAAATCCAGAAAATTCCTCCAAGCCCTCAACGCAACTTTCCTCACCCTCATACCAAAGGAAAACAACTCTACGTGCCCATCACAATCCAGGCCTATAGCCCTCTGCAATGTCATTTACAAACTCCTCACTAAGATTATTTCCACCCATCTTAAACCCATTCTTCCATTCCTGATCTCTCCAAAACAATCAGGCTATGTCAAAGGAAAATAAATTATGGACAGCGTGATCTTGGCTCATGAAGTTATCCATTCACTTCACTCTACCAAAACTCAAGGTATGCTTCTAAAACTAGACCTCTTTAAATTTTTTGAAAAATTGAGTTGGAACTACTTAAGATCTTCCCTTCTAGCCTTTGGCTTTGATCCCACTTGGGTCTCCTGGATATTCAATCTCACCTCCTCAGCACTATTTTCCATTCTCATCAATGGAATCCCCTCCAAACACTTCTCTCCCTCACAAGGCATAATACAAGGGTACCCTCTCTCACCTTTTCTTTTTATCCTATTGGCAGAAGGACTAAGACACACCCTCAAAGAAGCCCTCAGGGACCACTCTCTCTCTGGCCTCACACCCCATGGAATTTATCCCCCCATATCGCATAGTCAATTCATAGATGATATACTTCTTATGGGTTTTTCCACATCTAGAGAAGCCCTGTGCTTCAGAGCCATCATTGACCTCTTCTGCGAGGCTTCGGGAATGGAGGTGAATTTACACAAATCCCAAGTTTTCTTCTTTAACACTCCTTTGGAAATCTAATGTCACCTCATGCACCTCTTAGGCTTTACCCATAGAATCCTTCCCTCTTTTTACCTGGGAATCCCCTCATTGACAACCCACTCATAAATTCTTCCTAGAATTCCTTACTGTCTAGCTTAAAAAAGAGACTCTCTCTCTGGACCTTTTGTTCCCTCAATTTGCATGGTCATCTCATCCTACTTAAATCCATCCTACAAGCTCTCCTAGTTTACATATTCTCAGCCTTGACGACCCCAAATTTCATTCTTAAAACTTTGAGAATGCTTCAAAGAAGCTTCTTGTGGCAAGGTAACAAAGAAGGGTGTAAAATGTCCCTAGTAAGTTGGCAAAAATTCTACACTCTGAAAAAGGAAAGAGGAATCGACCTTCGACACCCAGCTATTCTCAATAAGGTCTTGAGTGCTAAAATATGGTGGATATGGTTGAAGCAACCACAAGATTTGTGGGCACAACTATGGAGGAAGAAATACACCCCCACTTTACCTAAAATAGATCTCATTCGGTGGAATGGTCAAAGCCCATGGTCATTGATATGGAATGCATCCAAGAACAATCGTGGACTCATAACTGACCACTCATTCTAGGAACTTCAAAGTGGCTTCTCGGCTTACTTCTCGAGCGATTCATGGCAACAAATCCCACCCCTGAACACAGACCGGACTCTCAGCAACCTCATCCCTCTTACAACAGTTGTTGGACTTCACAAAGTGATATACTATTGGAATCCTTTTGACCCAAGGGAAATCTGGTGCACTTGGAAAACCTCTCATGAGTACTTTCACATTCCCCCACAGCTCAATCTACATCCCTTGCAGGAACATCTAGCTGCAAGGAAAATTTACAGTGAACAAGGCGAGGATATACTCAGATGGGGCCACTCCACCACAAGAGCCTTCAACATTATAGAATCTTACTACATAAAAGTGGGCCATAAAACTTTACCTCGAGAGGAGTTTTGGGGGAAAATTTGGGATATGAAAACTTGGCCGAAAATGATTCAGATTATTTTTGGCACGAAATGCGATCAGAGATATAATGAAGAAATGCATAGAGATATCAAAGATATTCAATAATATAGAAGACATATAGCATAGATGCAACCATAAACACAGAGATACAGTAATACACAATTTCTATTAATGAAAGAAATGTATAGAGACTGTAAAAATACAGAGTGAAAAACTCGCTAGAATGGTGGCAGCTTATCTCTGAGAAGAGATGTGATGGCTACTCGCATTCACAAGAAGATGATTACAATGAGGCTCTGAAGGCATTTCTACAATAAATAGGAATTCCAAAAACCCTAGACATCCAAAAACCTAACCCTGGGAGATGAAGCGCCAAAAGTCATGTGGGCCCCATTTGGGTAAGTTAGTACATCAACTTCCCGGGGTCGTAACTTTTTCATACGATCTTTGTTTTAGGTGCATGATATCTTGTTGGAAAGGTATCGTTGAGGATATTCATTTTTGGGGATCAATCATGCCTTTGTCTATCATTAAGAATCTCTATCTCGAAAAAACTTCATTTAGGCCCTCAAAATGGCCCCGGAAGTTAAAACCTGCTAAAAATAGTAAATTGCCAAAAATTGCCAGAAAATTGTTTTGAGCCAGTCAAAAAAGGTGGGTGGCCACCTATATCCACCTATATCAATCCTCCCTCCTTAGGAAGAAATGGTCTCCATTGCATTGAGTTCCTGGGGAAGAAGGAAAATCATTTGCTGGATCTACATCTTGGTGAGCTGCTTGTATTGTTGGAGACATCGCGCTACTCAGTTTGTGGAAGTATGTCAAGAACCTGTTGAGGCTGAGGATTTTAAACAAGTCGAGATACATGAAAGGACGGTGTGTGGAAGGAATCTTTGTGATTTTCTACAGCCTTGTCGACCTGTTTCTGTTGGATAAAAGATGCTTAGGGTGAGGTTGTAGTGGTTGTAGTGTCCTTTTGTTATCCTTTTGAACAGATTGTGAAGAAGGTAAATTTTGCAGTATGAGATACTAACTTGCAACACTTTTTAGGTGGAACAATAGTTGAAACTACCTCTAGTATTCTGTAGAGATGAACCCCCAAAGTAACAATGAAACTACAGGGTCGAGACTCATAAACAACGTGGTGCTTCCACATATATGGTTGGCCCAAGAGAACATCACAAACATCCAGTGGGGAAACATCACATAATACCTCATCCTTGAAGGGATGGATTCCATATGACAATCGACATTTCTGGCTGACATGGAGATCTCGTCCTTGGCGAAGCCAACTGATGTTGTATGGATACGAGTGTGGTGTTGTCGACAATCCCAACTGTTTGATGACCTCTGCTGAGATGAGGTTCTTCTGGCTTCTGCTATCAACAATAAAATGTAGTGGGGTCCCCTTCACCCACATCTATGAATGAAAAAGGCACTCCCCCTCTTCGGAATCTATTGGTTCTTCTAGTTGAATTGTTGTGGTTGTGACAATAGCAATGGGGTCTGCATCAATGATCTTTCCTTTACCAGTATTTTCATAATCGGATTCTAAATTAGGGTTTGGCTCCTTGTCTTTGATCTCGGCCACCAATGAATGTTTTGAGAAACATTCATTGATGTTATGCCAAGGGATTTTGTGGAAATCGCACCATTTTTCGGTGTCCTTTCTCTTTCTGTGACCCTTCTTTTCCTGTGTCTTGGACTGGTTTTCGGGAGACTATTTGTTAGGGCCATCTTTGTCATACTTTGTTTGTTGTGGATTTGCAGACTTAAACTCCTATTTGTTCAGGTGCTTAAATTTCTGCTCAATTTTAACAACATATCGTTAAGAAGCACCGAGTGATGAGATGTCCAAAAAATCCATTTCAGTCTAGATGTATCTATGTAGAGCCCCACGGTACTTCAGAACTAAATGTCACTTATTTGATACCCAGATTGGTGCACAAGGTATGGAAGGTACCGGTGAACTCCAGAAATTCTTGGCCCCTCTCTTGTCGCAGTGTGGTCCATCTCATGTACTGGTCCTCACAGTTTCCAACAAGGTAATACTGTTCCTTTACCGCATCCACAAAAGAATCCCAAGTGGGATCGACCCCATATATTCTAGACTCCTCTATGGAAATTTTCTCCCAGTAAGTTTCTCACTAATGTTTGACATGAGGGAGAGCTTTAAGGAGTGTGAAGGTGATCTTTTATTTTTCGGAAAAATTGTGAACAGAGAAATAACCTTCTAGTAGAGTTAACAATTTTTCTAGGGCTTCTACATCTATCTGTCCTTCAAATCTAGGAATATCAAAATTAACTTGTACCTTGAAAGGAGAGGTGCCTCCAAAGTGCTCGCTTGATGAAGATGCACCTGATGCTATCGACAGGCATTGAAGGATGTGGGCAAAATTCTCCATCATTTCGTCCCTTTGTCGCGTGAGAGCTTGCTCAAGAAACAGATTGATAGGATCGTTTGCTCCATCTTTTTTCTTTTCTTCTACCATTGAGGGTTTCTTGGGTGTGCGAGAGAGATTGTCTTCAAGAGAGACAATCTTGATACCCAACTTGCTATACTCGGACCTCATCGGGGACATGCAATGAAAAAACTATCAAGAGCAACCTGCTCTGATACCACTGATCTGGATTATTTTCGTCACGAAATGAGATCGGATATATAATAAAAAAATGCACAAAGATATCATAGATATTCAATAATATAATAGGCATATATCATAGATGCAACCATAAACACAAAGATACAGTAATACATGATTTATATTAATGAAAGAAATGTACATAGACTGTAAAAATACAGAGTGAAAGACTCGCTAGAATGGTGGCAGCTTATCTCTGAGAAGAGATGTGACAGCTACTCGCATTCGCAAGAAGATGATTAAAATGAGGCTCTGAAGGCATTTTTATAATAAACAAGAATGTCAAAAACCCTAGACATTCAAAAACCTAACCCTAGGAGATGAAACGCCAAAAGTCATGTGGGCCCCATTTGGGTAAGTTAGTACATCAACTTCCCGGGGTCGTAACTTTTGCATACGATATCTGTTTTAGGTGTATGATATTTCGTTGGAAAGGTATCATCAAGGAGACTCAATTTGGGGGCTCAATTATGCATTCGACTATCATTGAGAACCTTTATCTCAAAAAACCTTCATTTAGGCCCTCAAAATGACCCCAAAAGTTAAAACCTGCTAAAAATAGTAAATTGCCAAAATTGCCAGAAAACTGTTTTGAGCCAGTCAGAAAAGGTGGGTGGCCACCGATATCCACCTGGATCAGAAAATCAACACCTTTCTTTGGTTAGTGGTGCACAACAACATCCTTACCTGGGATAATCTTCAAAAAAGAGGCTTCATTGGCCCTTCTTGGTGTCATCTATGTGGTCAGGAGGAAGAAACTCAAAATCACCTCCTAAATCTTTGCCCTTACAGTTCATGCATCTAGGATCACAGCACCAGTATCATGAGAACGTCAGATATGAAATGCACAATATTAAAGGAAACCATTGAGGGTTGGAGAAACTCGACCTTTCAGTCACCCATCCTCAACAAAATTTGGCAGTTTCTTCCAAGTTTCATCCTCTGGAACATTTCGAAAGAGAGGAATGAAAGAATCATCAAATTGATCACCGGGAACTGGAAGGAGGTGTGGACTAGAATCCAAACAACTATCAATGAAACCATCTCACCACATCCGTGGACAGAGTAGGACCTTATACCCCCTCCAAATGAATTTCACATTCTCAAGGCATGGAAAATCAATCTCACTCCCACCCCTGATAGATCAATACCAGTTGCAAGACATAATACAAGACAAACCCACTGGGACGCTCTGCCCAAAGACTAGTTTAAACTCAACTTTGATGGAGCCTCTAAAGGGAACCTGGGTCCAGCAGGTTATGGGGTGGTTATCCGAAATGGAAAAGGAGAAATGCTCGATATCGTGGCAAGTAATATGAGACACAACACCAATAATGCTACAGAAATTTGGAGTCTCCTCTACAGTCTACAAGTGGCCTCAAAGAAAGAACTTTTTCCTTTCATTACGGAAGGAGACTCACAAATTGTTATAAATCTCCTTATGCATTTTATCAATGGGGCAAACCCGGAGAAAATATCCCCAAGCTGGAGACTAATGAATGGATTTTGCAGAATAAGATCAACTCTTCAGCATCGACGAGTAATCCTCATGTTTCATGTTAGAAGAACAAACAATCAAGTGGCTGGCTGGTTAGCTAATCTAGGTGTCGAGTTGGAGGAACGGGTCTTCTCCTGCTCCCCTGATGTCAATCCCTCACACCCCACATTCATCGCCTACATGAACCTGGCTCACACCAAAGACCGACCCTCGGATAGGGTGCCACCTTGAAATGATGGATGTAGCTCCAAATAAGGCCACATGGCTAGGCTACACGAAACCAGGTGTCAGTCCAACATCACATCCTCCCTCAAATCCTCACTGGAATTTAAAAGACCTATTGTCACCTTTCCTCTTGTAATCGCACCATGCATCTAATACGAACAAGGACCTACGCATCTTCATGGCGCAACACAGTGAGACCTCCCGATCAATTCTACTCCAGTCGGATGTGTCCTATCCTAAAATTGAGTTATCGACCCCCTTGTCTCACTCATTCACTCATTTTTATCAAGGCGACTCCCCTTGGGCTCAATCCATTCTTTGCTTTTCTCTCTCTCTTTGGTGCGATCTCTCCCTTCTCATTCTGGATCTTGCTGGTGCAAACCCTCCATTCTAGATATTTTCCCATCCAAAACTGCCTCCTTCTTTCATGCCAAGACCCAGGGGCAAGCCAAGGCATGGAGCAACCTGATACGAGACCCAAGGAAGGAAACCTCCCCTCTCTAATATGTCGTGCGAAGCCTCGATCTCTCTTGGAGCAGTTTCCCCCCACTTTGATTTGGCTTCTTCCCCTTCGTTGCCTCCCATGGATGTTCACCCGTCTGAAGAAGGTTTTCCCCCTCCTCTCGCCCATTTAGTCATGCCCTCTCCTTCTAAACCACCCTGTGATCCAGTCACTAGCCTCTCCCCCTTATTGAACCCCTACGCTTGTAGGGTCGAGTGGTTTGATCTCTTGGAAAATTCAATCAATTATGCACCACCTCCCCCCTCTCCCCCTCAACGTCCCTCCTTTCCACCACCACCCCCCCGTCATCCCTCCCTCATCATATCACATTCTTCCCCTCTTATGGGTTCCTCCTCCTCTTCTCCTCTCTCAAACCACCCTTATCCTTTCGTTGGCAGGGACGATGAGAGAGAAGAGCTCATGACCACTCTGAGCAACATTAAAAAATATCTAGACGACATCAAAATGACCATGTGCGAAGTTCAGACCAAGGAAGATGACCGTTGACGCGGAGTGGATACAATGATGGTGTTTCTTCAAGATCATCGACAAGCCATGGCTGACCGAGAGGAAGGAAAATCATAGGCAGTGTAGGTCTACGTCGGGCCGCGTCTAGGTCCAGGTTACTAATGTCTTCCCATGCTGTTTTTCTTGCTATCATTATTTTGGCCCTGCGTGGCACAATAGTATTTTTTCCTCTAAACGCATGACATCTGGCTCTTTGATAAATCTGGCCATGCATGGCACAGTTTATTTTTCTGTACTGGACATCAGACAACGGTGGTTTCCCATATGGACACCGTTACCATATTTGAACTTGGACACCTGGCAGAGGTGGTTTCCCAACAGGGCACCACTGCTAGGTAGTTAGTTGCCTATTAGACATTTGTATTTTTGACCAGGAATCAACACAAACTCTAAATTACAAAAAAAAAAACACATCTAGATTCCTCGATTCATCTCTATCCCATCTTTGTAAATTCATCTGCTATCTTGTTCCTATCACTATAGATGTGTGAAAAGGATATTTGTGAGAAAATTGAAAGTGATGATTGTACATCATTAAACAAGAGGCGTAATGTAAAGTTCCTCAAAATTATTTTTTGTGCATCCATTGAATTACATGAAGTAAATCACCATAAATTTGAACATGAAAACCTGAGTTGATTTGAGGAGGCCATCAATTCATAACATTTATTTTATGAATTCATTTTCCTATTCCATTTCTTTTAAAAAAATGATAATGATAATAATAATTACAATGAATTTACCATTCATTTTGGTTCTATAGTGAATGAAATAATGTGCTTAATTTTTATACTCATATCCTTGGGAAGGAAAATTGTATATGATACTATAATAACAAGTGCCACTACAGTGGCTATGTCCCTGCCGACATTGAAATTGAAAATACTAAAAATAGTATATAATTGGATTGTGAGTGAACCGAGCTTCTTTTCGGTGGTTGTTCCACTAGAATGAAAATTATGAATTGGAAAGTATCTTCGAGAATGAAATTGAAAATATTGAAAATAGTATATAACCCGCTAGCCAATGAACAAACCTTCTTTTCAGTGGTTGTTTAACCAGAATGAAAAATATGAACTGGAAAGTATTAGTTGACCTCAAAATAGACTTCAGTCTTATGCCATTAGTCTACTTGTTCAAGAACATATATTTTATTGTGTCCCATCAACCCATCCTTGATACAATTTCATCATATGTGGCTTTGCATATTTCCTTATCTTTTCAACTTTTGTCTCATATTTTCATTCCTTGTTTGGTCAAGTCTTCTTTATGTCATGTGTTTTTATTCATCTTAAATTGAGATAGATATATTCATACTAAACGAAAATATATACAGTACTTAGTGGACACATAAGAAATCAAGGCCAATTAGTTCATCCTGAATTGAGATAGATATATTCATAAGCTTGTCTCAACCTTGGATAAAAAACCTTAATAGCCATAGCCATAATCTTTTTTGATGACTTATCTTATTTATTTATTCACTAAAGGTTCGAGGGGGTTCCAATCAAGGGAGGTATCCACTCCCTCAAAAAAATAGGATCACCTTCTAGAAACAAAAAATATTGACTGTTATAAACAAAGGGAAGGTGATTGACAAGAGATTATAGCTAGCTACTAGGTCCGACAAGCTTCTTCCCCGTACAAGTGAGTCTCTTTTCTATTTCTAGGTGGGATCAGCTTATGTAATTGTAATTATCGTAGGTTTCTCACCTTTCATGGGATGACCCTATGTTCTCGGGTATTATTGTTGTTGGGACCAAGGATGTGTACAAAGGTAGGTGATACCTTTCCATTTATTGGTATCAAAGGTAGGTGATATTGGTATCATTTATTTGATTTATTTACCAGGGGTATCATTTATTTGTTTGGATCCAAATACAAATAGTGAACCAACACATGCAAAAGAAATATATAAGCAATTCCAACAACATGAAACAGTGAATGTTTCTACAAGATACGATAATCATGTGGTGCCTATTGGAGATGGTTACCAACAACAACCTGTAGGTATAGCAGCTACATTCCAACTAGCGGCTCAAGGACAGGTTGTAGCTGCACCTATCTATGATTACAACAAGCATCCTCGGTTTTTTTCTCTCTATAGAATTGGGTGTAGATGCCCATTTAGTTCCTAAGACTCTAAATTTTTATGGGGTGTTTGCGATGAGCTCCATGAGCACGATGGGCATAGGCCTCAACGTCATGTTTGCATGTTTTTTGTTGTTGATCATGATCTTATGTTGGAAGAAGTGACTCAATAATCCTTCTTCCCCCTCTTGTTCTTCTGCAAAACATCTGATGAATAACAACCAAGTAGAAGAAGGTGAGGTGGGGGATTTGAGACAAGTGTTTTACTTTTTTTGCAGGAGGAAGCACATACAATAGGGCTCCACTAAAAATTCCAAAGTCCATAGCACTAAAGGCACTAAAAACTCTATAGCACTGAAGGCAAAGGCAATCAGAGTTTTCAAAGGCGATGAATATCGCAGGGATAAGTTGGTTGTCTTGCAAAGGCAGTGGATATGACGGGGGCAAGTTGGTCAGATTTTGTAAGGAGGTGGATATGGTTGAGGTAAGCTCGCCAAAGTTCGCAGGAGATAGATGTGGTTGCAGGTCTTCAATAAAGTCATTGTCATCCTCATAAAATATTTAAAAAAATTTATGGTATTATGTAACATTGCACATAATGCATCGTATGAGAGCCAAACTTAAGATGGATTGGCATAAGACTTCAATTTAAATAGATCGCTTGACATAAGACTTCGATTTAAATAGATGAAAACTAATGAAAACTTAGGTGATGTAAGATGACTCGGCAATAAGACAT
The DNA here is from genome assembly GCA_009831015.1 of Picea engelmannii. NCBI lineage: Eukaryota > Viridiplantae > Streptophyta > Pinopsida > Pinales > Pinaceae > Picea > Picea engelmannii. Next base: position 44,477 of record ML791194.1, read on the forward strand.
TAATTTATCTAGTCAATAGGATGTTTGAGAAACTCAATTTAAATATTATAAAAAAAAATAACTTTTTTCGTTCCTATATGCAAGTTTGGACTTTCAAAAAATATTTTTAATCAAACGTAAATTAATTAATAGTCAACGCCATATTGAATACTAGAATCCCTACTTGCCTTCTACATCGACATGGATTGGACTAATAATAACAAGGGCAACATGTTGCATGTACTGCCTCTGAAAACTTTACTTGTTAGTGTCTGCACAGCTTATATAAATAATATTCAGACATTTCCTTAGTCATTCGAAAAGAATGTAGATCTGTACTTCCCATGATCTTTATAATTATTAAAAAAGTAAAAACATCTCAATGTTTCTTATATTTTAAAATATGACTTAAAAGTTTAAAAATTACTACATACAAATTTCTATAAAATTATACTAAAAGATTAAAAAATGTTAATAAATGTAAAATTATTGAAATTGAAAGATTAAAAAAAATATTAATAAATGTAAAATTATTGAAATTAAAAAATTAAAAAAATATTAAGAAATGTAAAATTATTGAAATTTTAATAAGTGTAAAAAAGTTGACATTTAAAATTTAAATTTTTACCTCATTTGAAAAAACAATACAATATTAGATTTTAACATATATTATAATACAATATTACATTATATTGCATTACATTATATTAGTTTTTTTGTGGTCTTGTCTTTTCTCATTAATTTAAGGTTTCGAAATAAGTGAAGGCTGCAATAACACTATCAAGTTATTAACCAATGAAAAGTTAAAAAAATACTATTTTTGTTTTTAAAAAAAAATAAATTTTTTTAATTGTTATGTTGAACATTTAAATTGATATAAATTTTTCAAGTCAACACAAAACTAATATGAAAGTCAATGCTAACTCGTTGCTATATACTACCTTCGACAGTACAATAAAAATTATAATAACTTAAAAACACTTTGATATTCAAAATTTAACTTTTATTTAAAGTATATGAATGAATTGTACATCATGCATTTGATTACATTATGTAAGTTATATGTTCACTTGTGATTTTTATCTTTATGAGTACAATTAGTTACTATCGCATATAATGATTGATAATAATAACTATCAATATCATTATTATTAAAACTTGTATTTATGGTGTATGAATGAATTGTACATCATGCATTTGATTACATTATGTAAGGTATATGTTGGCGTGTGATGTTTATCTTTACGAGTACAATTACATACTATCACATATAAATGGAATTAAGATAGATAATAATAGATATCAATATAATTATTATTAAAATATATTTTTTAATTTTTTAATATATATTGAATTGATTATTTTTCAATTTTTTAAATAATATGAAAAAAATAGTATTGGAATTGTAAATATCAATTATTAATATTACAAAATTTATTGTAATAAAAATATAAAAAGTAAAATATACAAATTATTAAAATATATTTTTTTATTTTTTAATATATATTGAATTTATTATTTTTCAATTCTTTAAATAATATGAAAAAATAACATTAGAATTGTAAATATTAATTATTAACATCACAAAATTAAATTTAAATTATAATAAAAATATAAAAAGTAATGAATTCATTTTTATATTAAAAATAATGATATTAACAATCTACAATTACAATTATAATCTTAATAAAAATTTGATAATCTAATTTTAATATAATCGCATACACATATGATAATAATGAACGCTCGCTGAGACCGAATCATTATGTATTACATTTTTTTATTGATTAATTATAACATAAGCAATTTTTTCTAAAACTTCAAAATTTTAGTTAAAATAAAATATTTTTATAAATACATTATTTATTTTAAAAATAATTTTATAATGATGATGATGATGATGATTAACCTCCACTAAGATTTAATTGGTCTATCGGAACTTAAGAGGATAAGTGATTACTTGTGATTCTTTAGAATTTTGTTTCTTTGCTCGAAAAGCATTAAGAGAAGCTTTCCAAGATCACCATACTTTTGTTGAGTTAAGAGGTTAGGAAGGTTGGTAGTGTGATAAATATTGTGAAAACGAGATCTGATATGGGTATAGGCTGGACAATCTAAGAGAAAGTGCTTTTCATCTTCAATCTTCTTAGTGTCACAAAGACGACACACTCTTTCATCCCATGGTGTTTTAGGAATTGACCAACGCCTAGTTTCACTATGGAGCTCGTGAGAATTTGTTCTTATCTTACGAATGTGTTTTTTTTTCTTTACACTTGGCAAAACAGACAGATAATTTTGATCTTCTAGATTAGGGTTGATTACATCTTTATAATACCTTAATTTTCTTTTTTCATCTAACTCTTTATCACACCACATTTTTTCCTTAAATTTTAATTTGACGTTTTTTTAATAGTATCTTTATTCTGCAAAATGGTTTCTTCCATGATTCCCCAATAGTTTAGCCAAGACTGGGCGTCTTTATGCCATCCCCGCTTGAGTCGATGGTGGTTATGACTTGATTTTGAAGAAATTTTAGGTAGCCTCTTGTATTCCATGTTGTTTAACTTGTTCTTATATATTAGGTATCTGGTCAATGGGGGAGAGGCTTGTTTCTACAAGGAGGATGGGATAGGGCGTATTTCCTTTAATTTTGAGATTATAGGTTATAAAATTCTTTTGTATTTGCTCTATCTTTCTCCAAGATTCATGAGAGATACTATAGCCCCAGACTTCACGTCCATAAAGAATAACAGGTGTAACAAGAGTCTCAAAGAGGAGGTTTTTTTAATCCCAACTCCAAAGTTCAGCTAATTTACAATTTTTTTCAAGCCCATAATAAGCTTTCCATCCCCCAATAATCCTTTTCTCAATGCTATAATTCCAATTAAGCCTGTGGTGAATATCAATTCCAAGATATTTATATGGCGTCACTTCCTCCAAGTTGTTGTTGTCATATACCAAGGTATCATAAGGGGTCTTATTGGATTTAATAATCATGACCTTAGTCTTATCGGTATTAACAGTCATACCCATATTGGAGCAAAAATCCTAGAGGATTCTCAGTTGGTTTTCAAGATCATGGGGACTCTTTTCCATAAGAACGATATCATCGGCATAAAGAAGAAGATTGATGACTATACCAGTGAGAGTAGGGCTGACACAACCTGCTTTTTCCAAGCATTCTTCTAATTTATCAATGTATATGCCAAAAAGGGTAGTGGACAAGGGACAACCTTGTTTGACTCTAATATTGCAGTTAATCTCTTTTGACCAGCCCTCGGTGTTTTTAAACTTAGCAATAATGTTCTCATATATCCTTATTGCAGTAGAACTCAACTCAAGAGGCACTTTTATCTCTTCTAACCTATTCCAAAGGTTTTTCCTAGGAACCATGTCAAAAGATTTTCTAAAGTCAACAAAAAAACAAAAAAGATTGGTTTTAGTATTGCGGAACTCCTCTGCAATTATCCTAAAGGTAACAAGATGGTCCACAGTTGAATGATATCTCCTAAACCCAACCTGGCCTTTAGCTCTTTTACCATCACTTTCTAGCCAAATGCTAATCTTATTTTCCAAAATAATTCCATAAAGCTTGGCTAAAATCGGGCTAGTCATAATGGTCCTATAATTAGAGGGAATGCTTTTATCCCCATTTTTAAAAATAGGAACAATGAGGCTTTGTGTCCAGGGTGTAGGGAATCCCTGCTTGACTGCTAAATTGAAGAGCTTGCGTATGTGAGGGATAAGGATTGGCCCTCCAATTTTAAAAATTTCAGCTTGGTAGCCTTCAATGTCCTTAGCTTTCCCATTTGCAAGCCGCTTAACCCTGAACTCTATGTCATCTAAAGAAAAAACTTCTTCCTTTGTAGGGATAATAGGAATGGTGTCCATGGCATTAGGGAACTCATAAAGACTTTTAAGGTAGGAATTACAGTCTGTTAAGGGAACCCTATCATTTTCTTTAGTATTGCGTTTTAGAATTTGGCTCCAAAACTTCTTAGGATCCAACTTGTATATTGTGAAAGTTGCTCTTGCCTTTTATTGATATAGTATCTTTTTTTCCTTTTGATTAAGGCTTTGTACGTATTGATCTTATCGAGTTTTAAGGGCTCATTAGAAGCATACCTAATGTATTTCCTAGCAATTTTACATTCTTTATCATACCAAGGGTTGGTT